>CAEGAG010137360.1:0-10234 GCA_903067065.1 Brachyrhaphis terrabensis
TTTACAGAGCAAAGAAACACTTGAAAAACAAGCAATACAAGACCACAACTCATAATTTCTTAGAGTTAGAAATGGCGAGTCTTGCAGGTTTTGGAAGAACTATTCTGCTTAAAAAGAGAAGAAAAATAAAGCGTATTGAACAATTGCTTTACACATGATTATTTTTCTTTCATGCAACAAATATAATCCTATATCTGCCAGCCGTCTGAATAACAGCAAACAAACAGAAAAACAATGTTTTTCATTAGATTTAACCAAGAAGTGAATCTTATAATCTACCTTAATATTTTTTTTTCTTGGTCAAACTCTTAACATTGACCAGACAAATAATTTCAATGACTTTCATAAAAAGCTCTTTGAGTTAATTTGGTACAAATGTAATCAGTGGACATTCTGTACTGACATGATACTCAACAATTCTGAGAAAAAAGAAAAACTAAGATAAAAACAAATATCCAGGAGAAATAGACACTAATAGTCTCCTTGGTAGTTGGCAAGCCTTGCTCCGTTTTCCCTCAACCAGCTATAATAGCATCACAGCACATTAAATAATAAAAACAAAAACACACACACACACAAGAAGATAGGCAAGTGTAATTAAAACCCTTTAAATCTCACCTCCTAAGGGCACTTTGGTCCATAGCAAGCTACCAGTTGTTGTTTTACCAGAACAGAGCACTGTCAAGCACAGAGATGTCACTTTTATCGAGACAGAGGCAAAATAAAAATACCATGTGGATCTTCAGTCCTTTATCCAGCATCCACTGTGCATTGGAGAGAGCATTATGATGGAGTACAGCCACAGCTAGAAAACCGCTGAACCTTGCCTCTCCTCTTTAGCACTGGGCTGTTCACAGGAAACCTCCACCCTGCTTTGAGTCTGCTTCTGCTCCGAAATGTGATTACTTGATTCTTTACTACATGAGCTTGCACCTGCACTTCCAGCCCACCCTCAAGTAATTTTGGCATGACTCAGCCTATTGAAATGTAAATGCTCCAACTCCAAAGTAGTGCCTGTAAATAGGCCAAAAATGCTTGGAAGTTTTCACAAGATTTGCTTCACGACATCTAGATATGCCAAATGAGCAAAACTCTTACTCATTCACAAGTACACTCACAGACCTTCCCAGCTACTGTAGGTTGTTATCTAATCTGTCTATCACAAAACCTTTTGCTCTTATACAGAAACCTGAGATAAAGAATGACTCAGCCCCTACTTCCCTCTTCAACTAAAATGGGATTTCTCACATTAAAACCCACAACCTGTATGTACACACACCACTGAATATGCGTAGTTGGGTGTTTTACATCAATAAGCATGCTCAACAAACACTGTCCCTGACCTTCTGTTACACTGGCTAATTGCCAGGGAAAACAATAAGCCAGATTAGTATCGCTTAATGTCTTCCCCAAAGACAGGTATTCTAATACAAAAAATAATAAATCTTCAATTTAGTTTCTCATTACTGCTCTAAATGATGCTTTTATAGAAACCCAGGTGGAAGCAGTGCCGTGGAATTAATGTCCTTTGAATGGTTGTTTGATAGAAATAGAAAAAAAAGATGGATAGAGCTTAAGTTATAAATGCTGCTGTTTCTACTGAGATAGTTGAGCTACAGTGATGAGGTGTACCAGTAATGAGGTAGAAGACGCTTGTCACCAAGTTAACTTTGCTCATCAGAATGTACTTAGCATTTCTGCAAAGCCTGCAAGGACCAAAGTGCCCAGTATGAGGCTGTCAGGTGAACAGACCACTCAGGGTTGTGGTGACAAATGTCATCCTCTGGAACCATTTAAAATGTCAATGAACTGTCACCAAATACATGTTCCAAACTCATCTTGAGATTAGTCAACGCTGGATCTGCCAGATGAATGACCCAAGTCACTCTGCAGGAAGATTCTCATCCTACCTCTGTATTAGTCTGCTGTTAGTGTTCAGCTTAAAATCTCCCACGTAGCATTTGATTCTTCCTCCTCCACCCCCCGAACTCACAGCTTTTGCTGGGCAGAAACGCCCTTCCAATAATCCAAAATATCATGAAGATCCTCATCCTTGGCAAACTGCACCTTCTTACGTAATGCGTGGCCCGCGGCTATGTAGGAGGCTTCCTCGCGTGGGTTTTTCTTGTACGGTCGAAATCTCTCCCAGATGCGTAGCGTGCTCTCTGATGAGTACTCCGGACTGGAGGAGTACCCGGAGTTGTAGTTATGGTGACGAGAAGGAGAGAGCTGGGAATAGGTGGCTGTGGCCTCCCTTTTGGTGCGTCCCAGTGGCTTGAGGAATGAAGCTTTTTGGGCTGGTAAGGGAGATTCGTTGTCATCCTCGTAGTAGAGCGCAGGAAAGGAGTGTCGGTGCTCTGAGCTGTGGTAGTCTGGCTGAACCTCTAAGTGATGCTGCTGCTGTCCAGGCCCAACAACCCCACATCCACTTCCATTCCCATTATTACATCCCATTCCGCCTCCATTTAAACTCACCCCACCACCATTTAGGTTTCCCTTGCCATTTCCACCACAACCTCCTACACCACCATGTCCCCCGCTTCCACCCATCCCACCACAAACGGCAGGACTCCCCTTCTCTGTTGGATACTTGGGTGGATCACTCCTCTGCTCCGGTATATCCACACTGTACAGCCTTGTGTTCTTGACGGATACTGCAGCAGGAGTACCACAACGATTCTTGACTGCAGCAGTGTCGGCACTCTGCTGCCTCTGAAGGGGCCGTACCGCATTAGCTGGGGGTGGGTCACGGTAGGGTGGGGAAAGGAATCCACCTCCACTGATGCCAGGTCGCTCCGACAGGGGCATGACCAGGGGCACCGGGGCCATAGAAGGGGGATGAGGCTGCTGATGTAGCTGTGGGTGAGACTGAGGATGGGACTGAGGTTGCGGCTGAGGATGAGGCTGAGGGTGTAGCTGAGACTTTGGATGCACCTTCGGAGAGGAGGCCATGATCTGATCTCCAGAGGAGGCAGTGGAGAGTGGCAGGAGGTTGCGGGAAAGAGGTGCCATGCAAGGTGGCTGGGAGGGAGACAGAGAATTACCGTTGTCAGCTGTCGACACAATATTGGCAGAGGCGTCCAGCTTGAGGGCGTCGATGCAATTGTTAATGATCTGGTTCACTTTGTCCACCTCCTTAGCAATGGTGGAAATCTCCGATGCAGAGCCACGACCGTCATCATCCGAGTCTTCCCCAGCCTCTGTCCCATTTTCAGCCACACTGCGCATATCAACAACTACTTCACCTCCTACTCCTCCAGCCACCAGTACTCCGTCTCTGCTCTCCCCGACCATTCCCGTTGTCCTCACATCCATGTAATTGCTCTTGCTGCCCATTGCCTCGGAGAAGGCAGAGGCCATTTTTTCTACCTGGGGCAAGGTGGAGAGGCGGGAAGAGCTTGTGTTTGCTGATCCATGGAGCATCCCGGTGCTAGAAGAGGCAGATGGTGGAAGCTTGCCTCCCGCTCCTCCTGAATGGTGGTGATGAGTCTGCTCCTGAAGACGTTGAATGGCACCTGGGTCATTGGCCACTGCTGCAGCTGCCTCTGGACCATATCTAAGGAAGCAAACATTGACATTAAAAAAAGGCATTATTTGTAATAAAATAGAATGACAGAAACTTTGTCTCACTTTTGATTCAAGCAGGGAGAAATCACATGCAGTAGTATGATATAAAATCTTAAAGATAATGGAGTAAAACTTCTTCTAAAGACACCCATTACTTCAATCACAAAAACTGCTACAATATCTAAGAAAAGAAAAAAAGCAATGCACCCTCCAGAGATTAAAATCAACCATGTATTTAAACAATCCTCCCACCTCATCTCCAGAATTGTTTTCTTTACACTTATAGCCTTCTCCTTCTCTTCTTGGATGCGTCGCCGCCTGAGGCAGTAGTAGACAAATCCGAGCACAATCACCATACCAAACAGACATCCCAAGATTGTCATAATGTAGTGGGTAGTTGTGGATGGATTAGAACGGAGGTCCTCCGGGCCCATAGCCCGCGTTGTGAAAGACAGGCAAGTATGGTTGTATCGTTGAGTTTTACTTCCGGAAGCCACACAATAGGTGTAGTTGGTGTGTGGTTTCAGCTTTTCTATGAGAATCTTCTCCTTCTTCTTTGTAAGGGACATAATTTCTGTTGCAAAAGTATCATTATACTGGGAGAGGATGTACATCTTAGTGTACGGTTTTGGAATCTGCACAAGGAGAGACGCCGTGTAGAGGGAGACCGACTCAAGCCTAATGGAAATCTGAGGAACATAGTTGGGATCGGCAGTAGCTGTGGTTGGCTGAGGGTACAGACCTGGGTCAGAATTGTCTAAACCCATCCCTGAGCCATCTGGATCTGGCATCTGGGAGGTCATCCCTGGAATAATCACACCGTCCCGACAGGCAGACAGAAGAATGTTCCGAGCATTCCTTCCCTGCCCAGGCGCTTGGCTCAAGAGTGGATACCCTGTCAGTTCTGGTGGAGTTTCACATTGGAGCCGGTCGTAAGTGTGGGTGACATTGTTGAACTCCTCTAGCCAAGTCAGAAAACTGTAGAGCTCACATCCACAATGGAACGGGTTCGCTGCTAGTTCACAAACCATTAGCCTGTTGAGGGAAGTGAAGGTAGAGGGGTCAAGACGGGCCAATTTATTTGAAGATAAATCCAGGCTGCTAAGGTTAGGGCACTCCCAGAAGGCATTGGTGGCAATGACCTCAATGAGGTTGTGTTGTAAAAAGAGGCACTGCATTCGGCCTAGGCCTCTCAACATTCCTTCAGTCAGATTGGTCAGTTTGTTGTAGCCCAGTTGTAGAACCTGACAAGGAAAGACAGAGTAGGTACTTCAAATGTTTCACAAAAGTGCAACCGAAATAATTTCCATAGTACTTATTTAATCTTGTTCATAGTATCTACACATACTAAATGTCTTTAAAAATATGTGAAATAGTGCAATATACTATATCACATACTGCATGTGTGATGTAGTTATCACATTTAACATGTGAGTCAACTTGGGGCAAGGTACTTAACCCCAAGCATGAATGTGGGAATGTGGCTCTTGTGTAAAGTTTTTTTGCTGGCTGGAAAAGTGCTGTATAAGTTCAGTCCATATTCTACAAGTATACCAATTATTGCAATGCAACACTTCAGAAAATGATCACTGTGAGCTCCAATTCAAGCTGGAGACTTTGTATCAACACAAACAGCTGAAGAGAAAACGTTGCAAAAACGATGATATATGTTCTTTAATATTTCTTTATTATTTAAAAATATTTTTAATAGTAATTTAAAGACTGTGTATCGTTTAAGATATGTAAATTCCAACAGAATACCCTAACTCTATTTTTTTTTTCCTAAGCATGTGAAATGACATTGGGTGATCACAAGACAAGGCCAATTTAAAGCCAAGAGTGTTATTGCATCTCTTGTTCTGTGTTTGCTGCAGAACAAGCATTTAAGTGTAACATTGATAAGCAAAACCTTTGCTTCCTGCTTGTAGGTTTGTAGTTTCAACTGTTTGACAAACGCCGTATCTTCAAAAGTGAAATTAAAGTGACGCAAATAATCACAAAAAAACAGAGTTCTGTCCATGATTACCAACCTGAAGGTTTGCCTGTCCAGCAAAGGCCCCGTCCTCAATGTAGGTTATCTCATTCTTAGTTAGATTGAGATCAGTTAGGTTTGTGAAACGGTACATGGAGGTAAAGAGCACAGCCTTGAGTTTGTTCTCATTCAGCCTCAGGTCATGAACCTGAAGGGGACAAAAAAAAGAATAAGATTTTAAGATGTGTATTGCAGTGACAGATAAACGTCCTCTACCAACAGTAAAGCAAAGTTTTCTTTTGCAGGTAAGTAGGCATTTTATTTTAACATAAACAACTCAAATATAGAAGTATTGCTGTTTGCAGGCACTTATTTCCCTCTTAGATATTTAGTTGAGTTATTTTTATAATGAAAGTGAAAAATAGTTGCATGTAGTTTGCTTTATCCAGGTTTTGCATTTCTGTGTCCTGGAAAATGCTATCAGTTTTTGCCAGATGATGTATTCTGCTTATTTAATCGCTGAGTACATGAATAGAAAAAAAAAATCGATGCGTATGCCATAACTTTATTCTGCCGAATAGAAAGAGAACAGAACTATTTTTGGACCAAAAGAGAAACGATCGAAAGTCAGCAAATGTCTTCAGCTATTACAGCTAGAGATGACTGACCAGGCAGGCGCAAAGTCTGGGAGTAGCAACAGACTCAGACCTGAACCTTCGGAGTCACATAGAGACAGTTACAAAGTCGGCCTTCTATCACCTGAAGAACATCTAGAGAATTAAAGGACTATTGTCCCAGTGAGATCTAGAGAAACTCATCTGTCTTTAGTTGAACTGATAACTACAACAGTGTCTTCAAAATCAGACAACTCCAGAACGCTGCTGCTGGTGTTCTCACTAAAACCAGGAAATTGGAGCACATCACTCCAGTCCTAAAGTTCCTACACTGCCTCCCTGTAGCTCAGAGAATAAACTTTAAAATACTGTTGTTAGTTTAAAAAACACTGAATGGCTAAGCACCAAAACGCATTAAAGATCTATTGTATCAACCTTCCAAACCTCTCAGACCTTTTGACTCTAGTCTACTCCGCATCCCCAGAACCAGAACCAAACATGGAGAAGCAGGGTTGACTTTTTGTACTCCTCTAATTTTGAACAAACTTCTACAAAACTGCTGAAACATTGAATTCCTCTGAATCACAGCTAAAAAAAACCCAATTTGTTTAGAGTGGCTTTTGATGAGTAACAGCTGGAACATCACAAATTGTAATCTGTTTCTCATTGTCTCATCACTTTCCTCTGTTTTGCCACTGCAATGTGATGGTTTTCTCCTTTGTTTTTCATTTTCTTTTTAATCATGTGAAGCACTTTGAATCGCCCTGTTGCTGAAATGTGCTATGCCATTGCAATTGCCTATTGCCTCACCTTGCCTGCCTTTGTAGAGAAAGTCATTCAAAAGCTTTTAGTTTTTTTTCCAGTGATTTACTAATTTTGTGAATTAGTAACTTCACAAATTTTTATAACTTGACAGCTTATTATTTAACAGAAAAGAGAAGTGTGAAACAATTGCACAATGAATAAAATGTGCATGTCCTAATGTAACTAATCTTCAAAAAGCATAACCAACTATAAAAGTATCTATTTCTAACAGGAACAATTAGAGATGTTTCATCAGAATGTCAGAGGAAAATGTTAGAATAATCTGTGTGTTGGGGGGAAAGGTGTTCTACAGTTTATGGACCTTTATTTAGGTCAAAATAATTTGGAATATAACGGAATATTCACAAGAAAAAAAAACAAAAAACAGTCCGTGCTGAATAATTCTCTACATTCACTGACACAGTCATGAATTTCTTTATATGAAGCCTCACAACACAGGGATCCTCAACACAGTGGAAAAGCAAAGACTGAATTGTTCAAAAGAAACAATTAAGATGTTGTAATGGACAAGTCAAAGTCTAGACCAGGGGCTTCTAAACCAAAGGTCAAAATCGAATTTCTAGATAAGGTCACGTTATTATTACATTGGACTACAGCTAACGAACAAAAGAAATGACCCTTTACATGTGCTTACAGGTTCATGTATCTCTATATATTAAAAATATAGCGCATGTTCCAATTTCATTTTCCTGCCTTTCATCTAAAACACATCTTACTTTTCCATTCCTTTATAAAGGGCTCCTTTACTACACATCTATATATCTTTATTCACTGAGAAATTTTCACCTCACCAAATCTCAATTTACTCGACTTTTCAGTCTATTTTGTTACAAATCAGTATTTTTAGCTGATAAGCCTTGTTAAATGCCACACCGGCTGCCATTTTTTCTGTCCAAACGTGCATTTAAACATAAAGTTATCAAGTTATCAAATGAAATCAACAGAATGTTTAAACAACAAAGTGAGGAAAAGCAGCATTGGCAGCAGCTTTTTGGGTTCCAGGGAGGAACGTTGTTTGTTCTGGATGGAGGAAGTTCACCGATAACCTGGAACTGACCGTGCTGTTGATGTGCTGGGGGATGGTCTCGTACGGAGGCTGGTTCTGACTGCAGATAGCCAGCCAAACGTAACCTTTGTCCCCCTCTATCAGCCAGCAGTCCCCTTTCACCGCAGCAGGCAGGCGCAGGAGCAGCAGAGCAGGAAGGAGGACGGGAAGGAGCAGGGAGGGAGACGGGAAGGACAAACGCTGTCTGGCGGCCATGGTTTGAATTCAGGGTGTTTGATGTCGCCTCCGTTGAAAGGAGAAGGGCGAAGGAAAAAAAAAAACAGAAAAGAAAAGGAGCTGACGGAGAAGGGTGAGGGACGGGGGGCGGGAGGGGAGGAAAGGTAGAGAGCAGCAGTTCAAATTCAAAACTGGGAGCGGTTCAGGTCCGGGTAAGGAGTGCGGGAGAATATCGGAATGGAACGGGACGAAGGTCTCGATGACGATTAAAGCAGGAGTTGGAGCATGGCAGTCAGTCCCGTTTCCGTTTTAGGTGTTCCATGTCAGCGGGTTTGGCAGGACGTCACCCCAGCAGCAGGTCATGGCGCTTGAAGACGGCGGTTTTAATTGAATGGATCAGGAGGGAGTCCGTCTCCTAGAAAGGTTCTGGGTCTGCAAAAACAGAGACAGACAAAAAAAAAAAAATGGAGAGAATTTATTGATGATAGTAACGTTTAGAAAATCATTAGCAGTTTGTTCTGATCTCGGCTAAACCACTTTGCGACTGAACAGCCGTAATGGATTCAAAAGCTTTAGATGCATTTTTAATATTAATAAAGCTCAGAAGTGTTCTGACTTTTGCAATATAATTAGATGTTAACTGCTCTGTAATTACTCGTTTGTTAATCTGATTTGTGGAGAAGTTTCAAATCTTAATTTACATTTATTAGTATACGATGCAGCAACAAATACAGTATGTTGATATTATAATTAGTTCTATCGTCATTTACAAGATTTGCCATTTTGAAATTCTCTTACAACTGGCTAGATGAACAACATGAAACAATACGAGCAGAATCAGCGCAGTTAGAAAACAGACACAGAGAGATGGGTTAAGTTGAAGACAGAAGGCTGCTGTAATTTGCATGTTTAACAGGATACCAGCTGACATTTAGCTATTTACCTTTCCTCAGGGATTAACCGTGGATTAGCGTCTAATCCGCCGTAAAATATTATGTATCTCATCACGGCAGCATCCAGTCTTTTAATTTGTTACCAAAGTTTTGATTCCCTCCCAGGAAAAAAATGAAATAAAAAGAGTCAAGACGACATGAATGAAAGGAACTTTATAGTAAATGTAAGAATTTCAATTTTGGGAATTTTAAACTATTTTTCACCATTAGATTTTTTTTCTCTCTTGCAGAATAATAATAATGAAAAAAAGAGATGGAAACCCGAAAGTACACAATCTGTGATTTGGAAGCACATGATGATTATAGGTCATATTTGGGCGGATCAAAAGAATCTAACATTTGACTTCTGTCGTGTCACAGCAAGTCATGCTAATTAAAATTTCATCAGATGTTGTAAAAAAAATCCCCTGGGATCTCTGAAAAATAGAGAGTCATCACCTTCAAGCTGGAGGATTGAATGTTGAAATTTGTCTGTTTCGTGCCTCTGGTACGGTCAGTGGATGGAAAGGTTAGCTACGTCAGAACTTATTCGCCACCCTTTAAAAAGTTAAATCTTTTTCGGAAAAGCCAAAATACACCTCAAGTGAATGTGAAAACTTTTTGTCTTTTCACAAAATTGAAGTTTTTGCCGTTTCTATCAACTGTTTCTAAGGTGATACAGAAAAATGTGCAAAAAAACCCACCAACAAAAATAATCCTATAGAAACATTGCTAATGTAGGTGATCCTGTTAGCATTTGATTTCTTTTTTTTTCTTGCTACTTAGACAAAAATAGACTTTTATCCTTCACCAGAGTCTTTATTCTGAAACATGATTTTAGAACTTAACTTCTAAACAGATTAGCATAAGAAAATCTAATACCTGGTTGTGTGTTGAATGATTTCATTCCAATTTCAGGCACAAGATTTGTGTAAATTTTACATGATGCTTTGGACAATACGATTTTTAGATACACACGAGATCAAAATTGCTTTTGTTTTCCTTCTGGAAACTATTACACCTCAGTGTGACGCCGGAGCATCCTGGCCTGCACTGGGTCAGCATCTCACAAACACACTCTGCACAGTTCATATTTCCACAT
>CAEGAG010137364.1:0-39548 GCA_903067065.1 Brachyrhaphis terrabensis
TAGTCTTTGAGCCATGCAGATAACACACAGAGTAAATAAATAAAATTAAAATTAACCTCACAAAAAAGATCAAATTAATGACAAACAAGCCAGAGAAGGAGTCCACAATTCATATGTTGTAGCTGCAGAACAAGAGCTGAAATATTGCTGCAGAGGTTAGACATTAAAAGCATTCAACGTAAATAAAGAGACCCAAGGCTTGTATATGTTGTTTACAGATGTTTTGTATAAAATTGCCTATAAAATACGAGGCATTGCATGGTACTTATAAGAGCGTTTCACAACAGGTCAGCGCGTGGTGATGAAGGTCCTGTTTATTCCATCAGTTCAGCCAAAATTATTACACCTGTTAGATTTATATTTAGAATTATTTGTCCTTTATCCAAGAAGCAAGAACTGAGACAAGCACTCAAAATAAAATGATTTTAAAAAAAAATAGCATCAGTTAAAAAAAATAAATGGTAAATGTGTAGTATTGATGCCTTTCTCATTAATCAGTGTAAATATCCTTATTGGTATTACAGGAATCAGACCATTCTTGTGGTTCCTGAGCTGCTTTTGGCAAGTTTTCATTGGTATTTTGATGAACTAGCAATGGGAATTAGCTTCAAGTGTTTGACGTTCAAAGACTTTAATATTTAGCTCCTGCAACAGATTCTTTATCAGATTCAATTTGCAACTCTGGTTGGGCCACTCTAAAACCGTAATATTACTTCCATTCAGAATTAGCATGCTGGTAAAATTAAAAGATACATTCAGCCTAAATCTGACTGGGGTATGAATAATTAAGTATACATTAGCTCACAGTGTCTCTTGGACATATTGGCATCTATGAAAACTGGTTTAAATGGTCTTGAACTAAATTATTATTATCTTATAACTGAATACTTGTGCTCTAAACTAAGAAAAATCCAACCTTTTAAATTTAGCACAATTTCCTGTAGGAATTTCTTTGTGACTTTCTTGGTCCTCTTGGACGAATCTTTAGGATGAAATAAAAGCCATGTTTTGTTTTTTTTTCTAAACTTGGGACTTTTTAAATGTATATACTGTACATTTTAAGTTCTGGTGTTAAATGCACATTAGATGGTTTAATTGTTCCTTAATTATGAATACACCCAAGAACAAATAACAAGTTCTGATTATTTTATTTAGAAATACAAATGCGAGCTTCACCATGGTTCTGTATTAAACATCTTGCTATGATGTTGACGTTTCACAAGATAAGAGAGCACACTGGGTTACATTAATAGGAAATACTCCTGACAAAGTGTTTTGATCTCTGCATACAGTCCCTAATGTGTATTTTTATTGTTTGACTTTTACATAAAAGTACAGCAAGACTTTGCTCCATAAATACCATAAACTATAAGAACCACATGGCATCGTTAGCTATAAGTAATGGGTCCCAATTCCATTATGCGACGTTAGTAAATACGTTACCAGTCTCTGTCTACACAGGCACACAGAAAGCTTTAAGTGGGCCCCGTTTATAGAAGGACTGTGTTTGTGGAAAGGCCACTTTGAGGGCATTAACTGAAATGTTTTATGTTCACCGGTAAATTTATTGAGGTCAGCAGAAGGCTATGTTTTGAAACGCATGGAGATGATGGGGCCTGGCTTGGATTGATTTTCGTGAATGATCTTATGCTGTGAGCAAAAGAGAAACAAAAGACAATTGCAGCACTTCAAATCCAGTCACAAAAGGAGTACGCAGAGGCCAGGATAAAAAATTATGGCCAAGGCCACGGCGGTGTCACCGAGCATTAAACGAATAAATATCACTAAGTGTCTCTGAATTGTGAAGACAAAGAATATGGAGAATCGTGCTGAATAAGTCGCCATGTTGATTCTATCAAAGGCTTTACCTGTGAAGGGGATGAAATTAGGACATTATTTAGTAATATTGTTTTGTTGTATTATACAATGTCTTGTAAATGCCCTTGAACTTTTCTACAAAATCATAGAACAAAAAAAGTTTGATTGTATTTTTAGTGAGCTCTGTAAAAGACTCTAGACTTTAGGGTGGAGGTTCATATTCTTACCAGATAATGATCCTAAGCATTTAGAGAGAACTAATAGATCGACTTAGTTCAAAGAATGAAAGTGTGCTGAAATTTTGTGTCAAACCCAACTGAGAATAAGTAGAAATATTTTAAAAAATATATATATATTAATAGGAGTTTGCCATTCTGTTTGACTAACGCTGTGCCATTAGATAAAGAACTTGAAATTCTACAGTTTGAAACATTTATCAAAAGTTTTCAGTATGCGTTTCAATTTGTAGAATTTGATTTTCTGTCTTTTAGTAAAAGATTTGATGTTGTAATTGTATTTAAAATATATTTCTTCCAGAATTTGGAAAGCTGAACACGAATGAATGCTACACCTGTCATATTTTTATACGTAAATAAAGAGAAAAACATTAATTATTTTCATTTCACCAAACATTTATGCATGACTTTCTGTTGAAGGTAAAATAAAAATACATTACATCGAAGTTTATAGTTGTAACGTGAAAAATTTTTAAAATGTCTACGAGTAAACAAATACTTTTTGAGGCACTTTAAGTAACATTTTGATCTCTGAAGATGAATGGAAACCAACCTGATGACAGCACTTGTTTAAAGAGGTGCGGGGGAAAAAAAAGTGTCAGGTGTAAAGTGAAAATTTTTGATTTGTGATCCAAGCTGGGCACCTTATGTGCCGGTAGACCGCAGCCTCTTTGTGGAATGAATTAGGAGGACATGAAAACTGAGCAGACCTTCTCCTGATGCATTATGTATGAGGACCTTGAAGGTTCCTGCTGAATCCTGTTCAGGTGGCATCAGAGGGAGCAGCCAAGTGGAAATGCCGGCTGGTCTCTTAAAGCACACTATCTGTAGTAATCTTTCTCCTGAAAGCCGCCTAACGCTGCTCGGACGACACTCTGCTGTTTGCAGTGCAGTAGAATCTGAATTATGTGAGAGCAGCTTTGCTGGAGAAACTGGGAATTAAATAACTTATGCTTCCATTCAAGTCAATATGTGAACTTGTGTTAGTTTTGTTACTTAAAATTTTAATTGCATTTGCAATCTTATTAAATTTACTCTACTCTACTCTAATCACATTTCTGAGCAACGTCTTTTTTTATTATTGTGTCAGTGAGGTTTTCAAATCAAACAAGATGCCTTCTGATTGCTAATTTTCTGATCTCATTAAATAACATCTCATTTCCCATCTCTTGGGTCAGCTTGTAAACACGTCTCCTGCTCATCGTGGGATCAATATGCAGCAGAGTATGACGAAAACACAGGCAGACATGGAGGCACTGGGCTGTAAGATAGAATCCTTAAAAGGTCGAAGGTAAGATAATTCCTCCTACGGAGATCCTCGCTGGGTCAGCTTTCAAAGAGAATCGTTCCAATAGCAATTTTCTTCAGAACCAGAGATGTTTGGAAATAGACATGGCCTTGAATTTTTTTATTTATTTTTTTTAAATGTCAGAATCCAATAAAAAAGACAGAGAGATTTTGCAGAAATATGTGATAAAAAAAAATGTTCGTCCCACTCACTTAATGAGGGAGGGAAACCTAATATGGATTGATCTTTCAGGTTTTCTTTAAATTAGCGCAATTTAAAGAAAATCTTCTTTACATTTTTCAAAACTTCTAGCTAATTTTTTTGTTAAATCCTTGATTTATTGTTTAGCTTTTTGTCACAGGGACTAAAATCATCTAGTTAAAAGCATTCACAGAATTCCAAAATTTCACATTTTGATATAAAAAAATAGAAACTGATTTTATTGTGAATTATTTAATCAGCTCAGCAATTAAATGAAAGAAAGTAGAAAGAGAACATGAAAAATCAATGTAAATCTGAAATGTAAAAAGGATTTCTCCATTTTGCTGTATTGAAAGAAATGTTACAAATCTTATCCTGAGTTTTCTTTTTTTGTTTGTTGTTTGAAACAAAAAAGGATTCTGTCTATCCTTGAAAATGCTTGTGGTATTTAGCTACATTTCTTCATCCTTATCATGATCTTCTCTGCCTTATCTGTAACTCTTCGTCAGTTCAGATGTTTTTTTTTGTCTTTGCTGTTGTACCTTATCTTTGATATTGCAGATTTCTTCAGTTTTTCATGAAATATTTACTGAACCAAGATCTTATATGTTTGGGTCCTGTAAAGCAAGATAGATTCTCATTTAAGAGAATGACTGGCCATTAAAGAAAAGCTTATCTACATTGTGTTTTACAACACAATAACACACAAATATTGCCTTTCTTTTAGTGGTTAAAAAAATAACATAGCATTGAAAATGGTATGTGAATGTCATTGCAATTTTTTAGATTAATCAGAAAAAAATATGGCAGGAGGGTTAAAGACTAAACTGTATGATAAGGCATAATTTGCTTCAGGGTTTGGCTGTCTTGTGACTTACAACTTGTGACTGATACATAGACATCTAACTTGTTGCATGATATATGGAAATACATAATCTTAATATAATTATCAAGGGGCTTAATTCAAGCATTCACATAAATATGAATCTGTAATGACACTGTTCTAAAACCAATCTTCTAAATATTTTCTGAAAAGTAACAAACTCAATAGGAAGATGGATGCAGCTACTGCAAAAGACTTGCACTTGGCCAGAGGTTCACCTTCCAGAAAGACATCAGTTTTAAACGCTCAGCCAGAGATACAATGCAGTAAATTTGGTGACGAAATTGCAGCTGAAGATTAACTTAGAGCTCAAAGCAAATCCATGCCAAATGATTCACATTTCTATTTGTAGAACCTTTTGAAAACAATGTATCCTTTTCCCTTCACTTCTGGATTCAGGCTCTACATTTGATTGCACTCAAAATCCAGAAGAACACATTAATATTTGTGGTTGTACTGTTTTGTGATAAAATCTAGGGGGAAAAAAAAATCTAGAGATATAAATTCCTTTACAACTTTCAGTCTTTGTTTAAGGGGCTTCATAAGATCATTTAAAGAAAGGGCTTTTAAATTGCATATAGTGCACAGTGTATACAATGCCAAAGCATTTTGATAATCAGCAGATAAATATCTTTGCAGATATCAAAACCAGTAAAAATAGGATCACAAATGTTTTTAAACTGCTATAATTAAAACACTTAAGTTGCTGTCTTCTCAAATAAACCCTAAATCTGCAAAAACAATTCTGTCTTTTCTGAGTCAGGGGTCATTTAAAAGAATTGAGGCTATGTGGAAAACTCATCAGTGATATGACACAAGAAAAACATGAATCCTGAATAAAAAAAAACAACTGAATGCTGCATCCTGCGGGCAAAACAGAGGGACTCTCAGGCCTCTTATCAAAGCTTCAGTGAGTTCATGTGACATGAGTAAGTTGTGCATCTGTGAAGATGCCATTAAAGCTGAGTGACACACATAGCTTTAAAGCAACATATGCTCCCGGCTTGATCAATTATTCAGGGAAAGCACTGCGTATTTTCACTAAAATGACACCAAATCAAACAGGAGGACTATTGATAAAAAAAAAAAAAAAAACAACCGTTACGCAGTAAAATGCTCTGTGTTTAGAAATAAAATGATCTCCTAGGAGGGCCTGAAATATTAGACTGAAAGCAAGATCAGTTAACTTTTAAAAGAAAATAAGTATTTTCTTAATCACAGAATTGGTGTAATATTAGATAAACAAAAACTATATAAATAAATTTCATTTTGGATTTTCATTTTTTGCATAATGAATTCTAAGAGATTCTTTGATTAAGATGTCATTTTGAAAGGAAAAGAAAAAAATAACATTCTAGGAGTTATTAACAAGGGAACAAATTCTGTTTAGTTGCACTGAGGTAACTGAGGCAAATAGGTCTTGAGTATTATTAATTCAACATGAGCATATTGCAAGGGAGATGATAGGCATCAAAGGCTGTTCACACCAAAAGCAAAGCTCCTTTTAAGAGCAAGCTGTAGCCTAAAAGTATCTTCATTAGTGATTGATGGATTACTGTGCGCTGACTTAACACACACCTAGCAGCAAATTCTCCCCACAAAATCATAGGGGAGTCTCCTCTTCTCTTCGTGGGTCCAATACTGCCCTGGCATTTCCTGGAGCGCGGAGAGTGCGGCTGAGAAGAATAGATGGTGTGCATTATAATGAACATGGGCTGACACCACCTCATCCATCATTCCAGCTGGGAAAATTATAGTAGAGCCAGAAAAGAGAGGGAAAGCGAGAGCCTTTAAATCACAGAATGTCTGCAGGTCTGAGACGTCGCAGACTGTTATCGGCTCGTTGTTGTTATTTTTCCTAAATGCTTGGTCCACTTCTGGTTTTACTCTCAGGAAGCAGGACTGTCCAGGTGTTTGTCTCCCTGTCAGATTGCTGAGTGCACATTATAAATTCCGTCCAATCATACTGTTTTTAATTTTTTCCATCTGCTGCCATTTCTGTCCTGGTTATTTCTTTGTCCACTCACCATCACAATCATGTTTATGCATAAGGAAAAGTAAGAAAGTAGTTGAGCCAGTAATCCTTGCCTCAAAATCATGTACAGTTTTGATAAAAGGGTTTCTGGGAAGTGTAATTCTTACACAATGTTAAAACTTTTCTCAAAAATTTTCTGCATCAAGAAAAAGTGCTGCTTTTTCTTGATATATATATATATACATATATAGTTAAAATGTAAAGGGCACACATCATAGGTCTACTTTGACTCTTGCATGACTTTAACCCTCTCAGGCTCAAATTAAGTTGTAGTTGCAGAAAAAATCTGATATTTGGAGAAAATGATCATATGGGGTAGTAATATACAATTCAGACTTTTTTTTTCACATGCAATTAATTCTGGGAAGCTGTTGCAAATCTGCAACATCTGCCTGAGTCTAATGTGGCATGTATAATTTTAAAAAGCAAATCAATGAAATTATGCAGTGTTCCAACAGCTTGGTATCTAAAGAAATCTGAACTTTTTTGTAGTTGTGGCTTTAAAGAGTTGAAGAGTATCAAACACCCACAGAGCCTGGGAAAAGCAATAACCGTTGATCTTTTTCGTATCTTGTAATTTTGCGAAACAAAACATCGTTACATTTTATGGGAATTTTATGGAATGCAAAGCAGTGCACAATTGTGAAGCGGAAGGAAAATAAAACCCTGAAAAGCATGATGAGCATTTCAGTCCTATTACTTTGTAGAACTCATTTTTGCTGTAATAATAATAATAATAATAATTACAAATTCAGATTGCATTGAGAGTGTTTTATGGTCTTACCAAAGATCCTCAATTAGATGCAGCTCTAGACTTTAACTGAGCTATTCTAATACATGGAAATGTTCTGATGTCAACCAGTTTTACCTTTGCAGCTCCGACTGTATGTGTGGAGTCATTGTCCTGCTAAAACGTGAACACGTACCCCAGACTCAAGTTTTGTGCAGCATAGGACAGGCCTTCTTCCAGGATTGCCTCATCTTTAGAAAAGTTTTCCCACAACATGCATGTAAGCCAAAAAAATTAAGTTTTGTTCCATTTGATCACTTCTCCTTCTTCCATCTGTTTGCTGTGTTTCTTGAAAACTACAAAAGGACTTTGGCTTTCTTCATGTAAAGGCCTAATTTGTGGATGGCACAACTGACAGTTGTCCGGTTCACACATTCCCCCACTTGAGCTTCGAATAGTACTGTGGTACTCTTGGTTTCAAGACCACAGCTCCAACATGTATTTTAACCACAATTTGCTGTGAAACTCCTTGCTGCACTGAAATGCAACCAAGTTTTTAACTTCGAAAAGTTGGAGTAACAACAAGATTCTTATGACCACAGACTTAGTTTTTGCCTTAGTTTGATTTTAGCCTTTCTCTTTCTTGCCCTCCACAAAGTTCTTGTCTCGACTCTGTCTCAAGACAAGCAGGTGTGAATGTCTTCATACATCTCCAAACTTCTCTACAGCTTGGTGTGTTCGTTGGTCCTAATAAGGCAAGTTGTTCCACCATGTTCTCTGACCTCGGAAGATGATACCTTATTTAGGGGTATCAGACTTTTTAGGGCTGAATACAAATGCAGCCACACTTTTCAGATTTTCATTTGTGAAGATATTTAAAGACTTTTCTAGCACATCACAGTCATGTGTTACTTTGTGTTGGTCTAACACCTAAAATACAATTTGGAGGTGTAATGTGAGAAATATGCAAGGCACTGTATTACCTTCATGAATATGCAATGCGGTAACATTGTTCTCAGCAGACAGTTGTATTTTCTGTGTTTTTATTATTATTATTATTTTTTCCCCTCCAGGGGGTCTTTTGTGGGCTCTAGTGTCCCTTATATGAAAGTAGGCTGACAGGAAAGGTGGAAGACATACTGCAAATATCTTCGGGTCCGGGAATCGAACCCGTGACGGGCGCGTCGAGGATTCAAGGCCTCCAAACGTGGGTCGCGCCACCACAGCACGCCCTTATTTTTGGCTTTTATCCATGCTCGGTTTTAAGCCACAGTTTTGTCAGCAAACAAACATCTACCGCATTAAGCGGCGAAGATTCAGTCTATCTACATCGACATCAATATCTACATCTATATCTACATCTTGTGTCTAGATATGAATATGCTTAATCTCGTCAAACAAAGCGTCAGGACAACTGTGCTATCTTTAATCAGAACAAAGATGCATCTCTTCTCCTCACGCAGATGAAGTCAGCGGGGGCCTGATGAGTGAAAACACGCAGCATATTGAAATAGATTTATTCAAACCGATAAGCATCTCATCCCATCAGCTCCATACCAAGTGTGTCAAACCGAGCACAAGTCTTTTCAAAGCCGCTGAGGATGTATCGAACAAAAGGAGACAAAAGTGTCCAAATGAGATCTGGATCATTCCTGGAGCAGAGGGATCAATAACCGCCAGACTAAGCCCCTGCTCATCCATCTGATTCATATCTTTCACCACTCGCCCTCCCTTACCAGCGCTCCTCCACGTCCCCTGCTTTTTTGAAGAAATAAGAGGTTGCAGATCATGTGCCGCCTTGTACCTGGTACAAACTCTGTTATTTTAGATCAAAGGTTTCATAAAGTGACAGAATCCTTTCTGACAGAATAATATTCTTCAATATTACTTTAATATTAATACTGACATATGTAGCTACCAGTAAAGTTGCTACATATGTAAAGAGGTTCAATATATCTGTGAAAATTACTCTGATAAAGAAATAAAACCAGAGAATACTAGTTTATGTTTCTAATTAATAATAATACTGGGTCAATATAGTCTTACTTCACATTTTTACCAAACATTTAATGCAAAATATTAGAATATATCACCAAGCACTTTATTGGAAGAATACAAATTTCAATAACAAACACATTTTTATAAATATTTGCTTGAATTTTGGGCTGGATCACAGAATCATATCAGATACCTGACATGCTAGCTTCTGCTGTTGCCGATTCTCAACAACCTTCACCCAATGTCGACATCAATGCCTGACTGCACATAAAGTGTCAGTTCAGGTTTTTGTAAGAACATAAACTTCCTGTGTGAAAAAAATAAAATAAAATTCTGGATTAAAAATGCTGAGCAAACAAAAAAAGTAAGCTATTCAGAAACAACAACTGAAATCTCCATTCAAAACACATTTTTTCTCTCTTTTTGAAATGGAACATTTTACAGTTTTGCCGCCTCTGCAGTTTTCTTTGCAGACATAGAATGAAACATCCCCATAGTAGTTAAAGAGAATGCAATCATCATGTAAATACACATTCTTTAGACTGAAACAAGAAAGCAAATCTTGTTATGTATCTGCAATCTCATTCTTTTGATCCCCACCCAAATCTCATTAGCATACAACCACGGGCAAAACCAGAGAATCCCTTTGAATAACATTCAGTCAGTCATTTGTAGCAAGAGCACAAAGACGAAAAAGCTGTTATTGGCAGCTAACCACGCAAAACCATAAGACAGCACAGTGGGTTTTTTTTCTGAGAAAAAAGTGAAAAAAAAAAATCTATAATCACGTTGTGTCAGTAACACAAATTATAATTACTGCTAAGAGGAAATTTATCGAATCAATCACCATTGAGAAAACAATGGTTTCACTAAATGTTGAAGAAAAAAAGTGTTATGGAGACATTAAATGTGGAGAACAAAAAGTCTGGAGTTAGTCAACTTGGGTGAAAGAAAATAAATAAGTCAGTGGCAAGGGAATGAAATGAGGAATTAATGAAATTGAGAAAAAAAATACAAACACACAGTGCTTGTAATGGAAACATTACATGTCTTAGAAAACAGGATTCAAAAGTAGGGATATTACTTAATGTTCAGAAAAAATGCACAATAATTTCCATTTCTAATACAAATATCTATAACTATACATATAGCCTGCAATTTAAAGACTTGCAGATCTTAATGAGCTCCTGCCTGAGTGACAGGAAACATGAGCCGTCAATTTCAAATAACTATAAACTTGTGTTTTTGATTGATGTTTGTAATTAATTCTTTATTGAAACTTTAATACTTTAATCATCAAGAGTCAGGAACACAAGTTTTTCTACACTGAAAGAACTGATCTACACCATAAAGCAGTTTCTTCACCAGATTCTTGTTACATGAAATCTGCTGGAGGACAAGAGACAGCCTCCAGCTCCAGACTGCTGAAATTCAGAGTCTGTCAATAGTCTAAGAGTCTCTCTGGAGAGGCAACTTCATCATGTGGTGCAACACCATTCTCTCCGGGCGTGAAGGAAAAAAAAAGTGATCAAAACTTCTCAGCACTGTTGATTATTTCTTGATTTTACATTTGAACGTAGGAAAAGAGTCTGTAGGTCAGTAACACTCTCTCAGGCTGTGGGGCCTCCACAAAGAGCATCCTAAATTTAAAATAAACATCTTAAACCTGTTTTCAAATCATTTTTAAACTGCTTCTGAAAAGACACAAGGTCTGCAACGATGCTTAGTTAGGTGATATATGTCAAAGTAACATCCAACTGGATGACAAGAACCAAAGTTTCTGAGTGAAACAAAATCTAAAGCCCCACAGTGCCTCAGCTTGTCTTCAACATTGTACATTGGCTTAGAAAGGGATTGCTTTTGAAAATGGAAGGCCGTCGTCCATTGCGTCATGATCAGCGTAGGCACTTCGATCTGAAACGATCAACTTCTATGTACAGTACAACAAACTGTAGTTCATCGTGCAATGTTATCAGAACCAGGATTGACTACTTCTTCTCTGATGAACCAATACTCCACCCCACCCCAAGGATCACTTTTAAAACTGATTCTTAAAGACCAGCCACCAGGTTTGAAGATGCTCTGGCCATATAAGTATCACAATTTAGATTTTTTTCCAAACGTGCTTTAATTATTTCCAATGCTCCTTTTGTCCCTTCTAACATAACACATTTTAAGAGAAAATGCTCACTTGTTGCAAGATATTTCTCATCTACCAGGTGCCACGATGAACGTGAATCCTAATTTTGCTTAATGAATAAATTAGGTTATCAGGGTGGTTAGAGATGGACGTTGTGTTTTATTGTCTGAAGTCCTGAATAACTCCAGATCTAGTCTTTTTGTCCAGAGTGAATTTTGCAGCTTGTGAGACTAGCCTACATAAATTCTATATCTCTTATGAAATACAGTGTAAGCTAAGTAAGTCATGCTGACCTCTATTCTGTCACACCCTCTTGTTGTGAGAACTGTTATATTATGTAAGGGATGCGTGCAGAATGAC
Organism: Brachyrhaphis terrabensis; assembly: GCA_903067065.1. Lineage (NCBI taxonomy): Eukaryota > Metazoa > Chordata > Actinopteri > Cyprinodontiformes > Poeciliidae > Brachyrhaphis > Brachyrhaphis terrabensis. The sequence continues at coordinate 11,690 of CAEGAG010137364.1, forward strand.
ACCACGCAGCGATGAGAAAACTGAACAAAATATTAGAAAGTATACTCGCTAAAAAGGGGGGCTGGGTGGGATTTAAAAGGATTCCCACTAAGATGGGCTTCTCCATCGTGCTATCCAGCGTCTCATCAAACAGATACTTAACAGTATTGTAATCCCAGACTTTGGTCACGTGAGTGCAAACTTGGCCAAATGGGAAGGCGAGTCTCTGTAGTACACGCTTCCGACCGCCATTACATTATTACAATGCCTTGTAGGCTGGACTATGGTTCGCGGAAAAAAAAAAAAAAAGCTTCAACGCTCACGTAAAACCCACCCACGCACACACACACACTCACGCACAAGCGCGGACAGACACACACGCAGAGAGAGAGAGAGAGAGAAAGAGAGAGAGTGACACATTCAGACTGCGCGCACGCCCATCGAGCAGTATAATAACGCACTCTGACAGATAAACAATGAGGAAGGAGCCGCTGCGGTTGAGGAAATCATGCACATGTTGGAGGATTTAAATCAACATTCGCACGGTGTCTCGACAAAATACACGGATGATGCGCGCTTTGTGAAGGAGCGATCTGCAGCCTTTCAGCATAATCTTTATGTCAGAATCGGCGCCAGACGAGGAGGGTGACTTTTGACTTGGAAGTGTACACATTTACACACACTAGCGCGCGCACAAAAAAAAAAAAAAAAAAAAAAAAAGAGCAAACCCTATCTGACATTTTTTTTTTTTTTCCAGCAACGCTGGGGCTTTTGTGGCTTTGAGAGGACGTTTCGTAATGATATCAAACTGAAAGGAAGGAAGGATTTTTTCAAACCTCCGTCTACAGCAGTCGCCTGCTTCTCGTTTTCCTGGTTGGTGGAGTGTCAGAATAGTTTTTTCTTTCTTCTTGCCTGAATGGTTTAACCCATGATTTTTGGGTGTTATTGCTGGGAACCCGCTTGACTTTGTCCGCCAGGAGCAACGCAGAACAAGGAGGAGGAGAAGGGGGGGTGGATCTCTTTCTTTCTCTTTTCTTTTTTGTCTTTATTTTTTTATATATATATGTATGTATAAAGCTATCGGGATCCTCGGATCGTTTGGTTCAGAAGCAACAGAGGGATTAAATATTCCTGCTCGCAGCGCCCTGTTTGTGCGAGCCAGACTGGCTTACATTGTGAGAGGAACGGTTGTGGCAAGAGAAAGAAGGGCTATAAATAGCGCATGCAATTCTCAAAAACTATCACAAGTGGTGCATCATCTTGTGGAGCACACGGAATCAGATATCCTGCATAGCGATCGCCTTTTTTTTTTATTGAGTTGATCTTTTTTTCTTTTCTTGCAGCGTTTCTATTTAAAGTTTTGACGCGTAGAATTTCTACATATTTGGGCTGTTTTCTGGGAAAGGAGGAGAAAAGGAGTGGTTTTCTCATGGATCGCGGCGATTTAATGATGAAACTACATGCGGAAAGACTGATTTGGAGACAAGCCGATCTTCCTCTGTGCGTGGATTGAAATGGATCTATTATATGACAGTGATCGCATTTGGAATCGCCTGACCTGGATTGTAACAATGTTGTGATCTCTCTCTCTCTCCCCCCTCGCTCCCCTCATCATCTTCCTCTCGCTCGCTCTTTCAACACACGCTTGGATTTATACGCACGGGCTTTATGGATGCATTGTGCACTTCGTTTTGAATACGCCCATTCTCTCATACCGACCATCCCGAGTCTATTATCCGCAGCTATTGTAAGACTCGTACAAGGGAACCGATTTGTCACCCCTGATCGGTGTTTGGATACCGATGTAAGGATTTCGACATGCCCTGCGCTGGCGACCCCAAAGGCGGACGATTATGACTGCAACGGCGAATTGGGTGGCTAACGGGGCAAGCCTTGAGGACTGCCACTCCAACATCTTCTCTCTGGTACAGTATCAATAAATCATGCTCGGCCAGCTATGATAGACAGGTCATAAGACCGTGGGAGGCACGCTTATATGTCTGCCTGCTGTACAAAGGTGGAGCAATTGGTGATGTTGTTATTGGGCAATCATTAACACGCATGCAAACTATCACATTTTACCACTAAACCTGTTAGATTAATCATTTCTGTGCAACCTATAAAGAAGAACTTATTAAAAAAAAAAATGTAACAAATTTCATTGGATATTTATTTGCATGCATTTGCAGATCCAAGCATATATTGACACAAAAAGCACCAGATTTTTATTGTTATTATCATCTTCTGCTTTTACTTAATAATATTGCTGGAAATCTTCCTGGAACTCTGTTGCAATGCCAAGAAACTAACTCTCAAGGAGGAAGCCTTTGTTTATTATCTCAGGATTCTTTCATTTGCTTTTAAAAAAAGAAAAAAAATAGGTTAACATGTGTGAAATTATTTCAGCAGGACATGAAGAGCATTGAAGAGCAGCAAAAAAAAAAAAAGGAGTTCAAAATTTCTGACAATAACATGCATAAAACGGAAGCTGCAAAAAAAAAAAAAAAAAAAAAGCTGTGTTGGACTCCATACGTGCAGTGTCATGCTTTTTTTGTGTTTTTTTCAGAACTCACTGGTTTTGAGGTTGCAGGCGACAAAGCGCCGTGTTTTTCACAGTTTTCCTCCTGCAATCAGAGAGTTAACTGTCTTACCACAGTAGGCAGTCAAGTGTAAAGGCATGCAGGAGACTGATCTCAGGCTGCCGAGAACCACAGCAACATAGGGGTCCTGAGGGCTTTTCAGGTGATGGTGCAGGTTGCGAACCGGCAGCAGACTGTGTTACACGGCACTAAATGTGACACCAAAGCTATTTAAACACATCCCAGAGAATGTTTTCAATTAGAAACACAGACTTCTTTTTTTTGTGGAAATTTTGAGGCTTGGGCAGAACTTTTTGTTCAAAAAAACGTACATATTTGACACCAGGGAGAGAGGAATTTTAAAGTGGCATCATTAACTATTCAGAAGCTTCTTGCATGAATTCCTCTGCACTGATTCTGATGCACATGCAGCATTGTGCATCTTAAATTTTCCTAGCTTGACACATCTGAAAACTGTGATTGTGTCCTTGTCACCGTCTCATCCGAGGCTATTCCCTTTGTGGAGAAAAAAGCTCTCATTCACTCACTGCAGCTTTATTGGCCATCATGAACATCCTTTTCAAACTGAGGGTGAAAGAGACCATCCATCAGCTGGCTTGTTGAGAATATTTATGACTGGCAAGTGCCTCAGCGGTTACTAACTGGCGGGGTTCCTAGAGGGGAGTCCAAGACAGGACAAAATTGTAAAGCACACCGTGTGTGCTGGTTTGAAACGGATGCAGCAGCAAGAAACATGTATCTTGATGTTGACACTTTAAGGGTCGGTGGTGTGGGTGGCATCTGTATTTATAAATAAGGGAGTCTTTTTTTTCTGCAAATACATTACAGAAAAAAAGCTGTTTCCATTTGTGGCAAATCGGCATAAGTAAAACAGTTTTTATTGCTATTGTGTTTATTAGAAAATATGGATGCACATCTTGATCTGAACCAATACTGACGGTTTGGATGAGGAGTGTTTGGCTTGGAAAGCGAAATCAGTCAGTACTTCACACCCTGATCTCTAATTCAGACTGATCTATAAGTGAAGTTCTGTTTTTACCAGAGAAATCTTTAAACATGGCACTTTTTTGCTAGCACATTGTTGGAGAAAATTGTTCCAATACAACTAAGGTATTTCTATCATAATCCCCATGAAGCTTCTTGTTGGCAGGTGGCAAACTATAAATATTTATTTTTTTATAACTTTTATATAAAGCATAAAATGGTTTGACGATACTTAGCATTAGATCATTCATGTTGTATTTGATGTTAGTTTTCGACAGAATTATAATTTGTCTCAGTTTGATTTTCAAATACAGGAATCACACGCAAGCTTTGTCAGTTAAAGTTGCATAACTGACAAGCAAGAGCAAGATTACTAAATATTATAGACTCTGATATCTGGGTTAAGATCTTTTTCACCTGAGGAATATTTAAATTTTGTACTTTTACCTCTCTACCTTGTCTTTAGCTTGTTCATGTTCAAGAAACACAAATTAATATTGTGCAGTACCTCAACTGTTAACCTTAAAATCTATTTGAAGTTTTCTATTGGCACCATGCAGCGTTTAAATTTATTTTTATAGCCGATATAAAATCATCTATATCATGAAATGAAATGAGAAACGGGATATTTTGTTTCTTTTTATTTCATTCAATACTTTTAATCATTTAAAAATAAATACTGCACAGAAACATGTTGCTTATTTTCGATGGCCTACTTGATCACAAAATATGCAAATAAAATTTAATATTTTTTATCTACAAAATAAAAATGATAAGCCACAGATGTGATCCCTCACTTTTTCCGACTTGGATCCAAACGTAAAGTTTTTACCGTAGGGATCTACAGCATCCCGTCTTCCAACGTGAAGCGCATCTATAAATCCGCATAGACACAAAGTCCATGGCTGAATTTAATGCAGTTTCACATTTTACAAGAAGAAGAAGAAGTAAAATAGGCAATAATACGCTACTGAAATTACAAGAAAAAGCCATAAAATTTTTTTCATATGCACATTGTTTGAGAAAGCACAATATAGAAATTTGGACAAAACAAAACACAACACATTTTTTCATTATAATTTCTTGGAATCTTATTATTACCAGCATGCAGCCTTTCTGATGGCTTAAGATGTTGATCTGATCTTAAGCCATCAGATCAACATTAAATGCTTTGAAAGCTAAAAAAACAAAATAATAATAAAAAAAAACATTCAAATGATATTAATCCTCAGTAAGCATGTTCCATCCATTAGATGGCCCACTGGCTCAGAAAATATGCTAATGCGATGTTAGCTTTGTCTGTCAGGGTTCCACAAATGATAAAGTGGGAAACTTCCTAACCTTTCCCTGTAGGTCATGATGGCTACACTCTTAGATAAAGGTCTTGTAGCAAACTCTTGACAGGCTGTTAAACTGCATTCCAGCATGCATTAACCTTGTCCCTCACACCGATTTGCACCCCACAACAGTAAAGAAAAAAAACAAAAAACAACAGCTAACTAGAAAGCATAAGTGCCCATATTGAGGGGACTTTATGGGGGCAACAGCAGATTACTGTCAAGGCCTGTGTAAGATACTCTGGATTGTCTGCAATCACACAACCCACAGAACAACTGTCTTGTGTGCTGGTGATCAACCATCTGTGACAGAAAGCAAACTAGGCCCTTGTAAGTAGGAGAAAAGAGCCGGGGCTGGTGAGTTGAAGTGGCAGTGAAGGAGGGAAAAGGGTGGAGGAAGGTTTTTCAACGAGAGGCTGAAGGACTGCAGCAGAATCTGTTTTCATTTTAGGAAAGTATTATGACTGATGTGCATTTCCTGACTGCAAGCCTCAGCCTATTTGAGCAAGAAACTGAGAGTGAAAGAACGAGACAGAGCACGAGAGAAAATTAAAGAGGGAGACAGCAATGAGGGAGAGAAAAAGAGAGAGAAAGGGAGAGAGAGAGAAAGAGAGGCAGAGAAAACAAACATCTTTCTGTGGACTGGGCAGGTTTCCTTTTAACACTGAGTTCCAGGCTGATTATGAAAGGCAAGGAGGAGACAGTTAAAGGCCACACAACACAGGAAGCCTCACTGTGTGCGTGTGTTTATACTGAGCGCACTGTAAACCACGCAGACTCAGGAGACAAACTTCAAACAGCCATCATATTATACACACACAGACGCATTCACAAACACAAGTAGCGAGGAGAGGGAAAAATCCCGGTGCCCACACAAACATATGTACCACAAACGCAGCACGTGCTGCATGTTGCATTCGCGCACTCATATACCACTCCTTTTATCGCCCATATTTGGGCTTGTGAATAAACCCTGCATCCCGACGATGCAGGTTTGTGCAAACAGAGGTAGACCTTAATTAAGGGACTTCTCTCCTCTCAACAGAGGTGCGCGGAGTGCAACGCTGGTAATTAAGTGTCCTCATGTAGAGGTCTAATGTGATCAACTAGGAGGTTCTCATTAGCCCAACTGTATCCCAACAGCGATCTTCGCTTGTATAACGATGATGCTACTCTCTGGCGAGGAAATAAAGTGCTCAAAGATGAGGCTTGAGGAGATAGCTGCAGTGTGGTGATTTATGGCAGGTGAGTGGCCATGGCTTGTAAGGAGAAGCAGGTAATCAGGAGTGGTGCCTTTTTAATACATCCTGTTTGCATTTGCTCGTTATTAATGGTGGTGGAGGGTGCAGGAATGCTTAGGGATGAGAAAGAGGCAGTGCTTGGACAGAGTGTTTGCTGAGCTGATGAATTATTGGGAGTTAATGCAAACCTGGGAAACATTAGAAATGTAGTTATGCTTGTGCTCTTGCGATATTGGAGAGCTGAATCCAGAACAAAGGTGTTTTCTTACACTGAGAAATATGAATAGGTTGGTAGAGCCCCGTTTCACTCCAGCTGGAATAATAAATTATTTTAGTAATGTTGGAAAGTACATATCAGGTGTAAATACTGGAAAGCCATTATCTTAATTAGATATTGTGCAGATATTGCAGTCTGGAGCTGTGCATATGCTTATTTTTCTTCTCTGTTAATTATTTTCTTGAAATTTAGAGATACATAGTTATAATATTACTCAGATTTCACATATAATTTAAATTTTGACTTTATATTACACCTGTGCCCATTTAATTTGATTTTGACTCCTTTTTAGGAATAATATGAAATAAGAACCCTGATCAACCAACAATAACTCTGAAAACTCAGAGAAAGCAGCTGATATTTGTGGAAGCCAAATAGCCACATTTTCTTACAGAAATAAAAGAACCTAGAAACATTTATTTATAGGTTGCAATTTGATGCACGGCCAGTATGAAACGTCCTGCAGTGCCTGGAAAAAGTTGGGTGTAAAAGAAGTCATTTTAAAAAGGTACAAACTGATGAATACTGCTGCATAAAATTTAGTTTATGAAGCTAAAAGAAAAAGGATAAAATAGACATCAACGTAAACACATAAAAAATAAATGGACAAATAGACGGTTAATTTTTATAGAGCCATTTCAGAGCAGAAGTTTTTAAAGTGGATTATAGAAATGACCTGGTCCATTTAAAATGTTGTTACTTGAAATTAGACCCACAATCAAATTTAAAGATAAACATAATTCTCAAGCTGCTTACAATATAAAGTTAGTATTAAGAAACTTATTGTCAATGTTTACAGATTGTTAGGGTCTATAAAAGTAAATAGTTTTGCTAAAAGTTGTGTTAAATTGGCTTATAGTCAAATAAAAAAAAACAAAAAACATTAATTTGTACTAGACAAGAAGAAGCAATCTTGAAATTGCCTGTGGCACTAAACATTAGGCCAAAAATGAACTACTCTAAGTTATGACAGACTTTAGAGAAATGGATTCTCACATTACTTTGGAAATATGTGTTTTACATATTTACAGTTTGATTTATAAATCGTGCAATAAGGAGTAAAACTGCTTAGTCTAAAAAAATCTATATTTAACCAGAGATATTCAGGCTGAATATAATCAGTTAGGTAACTGCTGTCTTGAAAAATGGTCTGTGTGCTCAGTGCTAAGTAAGGAAAATTTATTTATATGTCACAACACGATGGCTTTTTTTTTTTTCTTTGCTGCATGCAAAAGAAATACTCAAGCAGCTCTTATTTCTCATGCCCAATTAATCTCCAAGACAAAGTCACTTTGATAAATCACAGTTTGATCGAGATTCAAGGTTTCCCTTTTTTAGCTTGTTGTTCATCAGTTACATTCAGGTTGCATGCAGCAAAATAACTGTGAAATTGGTGGGGAAAAAAAGGTGAGCAGAGCTGAAAAAAGGAGCCTCTTGTTCTGGAGAGGAGAGTCAATTTGTTCATCTAATATGATGTCACCAGAGCCTCCCATGAGATCATTCTCATTTATTTTATACATGCGCTCTTGGGTGTAGGCCACCCGAGACTGAGAGACAGTCCTCCAGCGAGAGCGATGAAGCAGGTGGTCCCACCTTCTTTAAACCTGCCCGTCTCCTGGCTCGTTTGCTGACCATACACTGTTTGAAATTGTTGTGGTGTTTTTTTTTTTTTTTTCACCATCTGCATGTCTAATTAGAAACCATGCTGAGAAGTAGTTGCAGGTACATTAGGAATGCAGAAATGATGACAGCCTCTCAGAGCAGAGGGGGAGTCATCTTCCTCTGCTCAATGCTTGAAAAGCAACTGTTAAGTGTTGTGTTAAAAAAATTATTTAGAATAAAAAAAATCTTAAGTTTAAAGATAAACATGAAAATTTTAGGGATTTTCTCTGTAGATTAATTATTTAAATCATTTCAATTATTCCAGAATTTTGTTAATAAAATTTTTACTTCTTTACCAAGTAAATGTGTGAAGGTCTAATCAAACCTTTTTAACAAAGAAAACTATACCAATATATATAAAAAAGCTTTATTTTGGTATCTATTCGTCGTAAATGAAGCTTGTATTAATTTAGTAAAATAAACATTTTAAAGCTGATAGTAAGAGCTTTGTGATTATGGAAACAGATTGTCGCCTGTGGAGAAGTTGATGACCTGTCATGGTCAGTTTTTCTTTTAATTTTTGTTATTTTGTTGTAACACATTATTTAAGGAATATGTCATCTACCCCCTGAAAAACGAACTCCCATGCGCACATTGCTCTGGTAAAATCAAATAAAATATGCAGTGTTTGAGTCTAAATATTGGATTTTCCTCCTGGATTTTTTTGTCATTATTCATCTTTTGATTAAATTTCTCATTCAAAAGTGTTAAGTGGTGTTATGTCTAGTAATGCCGGCTGATTGAGCTCCATTCTTGTGCCTATTGTGATATTATCAACTTAAGTACAAAGAATTTCCAGTTTCTTTTTCACTTCAGTGAAAAGAAATCTTTGTATTTAGTGAAATCCAGAAGTGAAAATCAATAGTTCATTATCCAGCTTGTCATTGTTCATCTCTTAGTGATTTAAAGGCTTTTTATACATTCTCACCTGCGGCATTAATACAATTTATATAACAATGATTGTATGCAAATAATTATAGTATTTTGAATACAAGCACTCAGAACCAGTTGCTGGTATGAGCATTTTCTGCTTTAATTGGATTGAAATGTACATAAATATTACGACGGTGTGGATTACAGGTGACATTGAGACCATGCCACCGTCAAGGGAACAAAAAATGCAGGTTTCCAAGGCAGCATCTTTGTCTTCTGCTGCATGCCCCGCGGAGCATCTCCATCTGGTTGATTCACACTAAACAATCCACCCCCTACGCCCAACCTGTGCTCTTGGCTTTGCTTGCTTACAGTCCAGACAGATAGAGCTGGCTTCACCTTCAGTATGTATGAGGTACCTCCTACTAATCTGCCCCTGTCACTGCTGTGGGAATTCCTTGTCATCGCAATGGGAGAACATCCCGACAGTTTGAACACTGTAACTCAGAGAAAGAGAGTGAGAGAGACAGAGAGAGAGAGAGAAAAACAGGCATTCGGGCTGCTGTAAAGAAAATGATTTGTGAGTCAGCCTCGCCGTGGGTCAGAGAAACAGGGTGGAGTGTAAGCTGGAAACAGGAAGGCCGGGATCTTCTCACTTCTGTTTTTACAACACATCTCTTTTCTAGTAAATTCTCCGGAGCGTAGTCATGGATCTTATCTGAGCAGCAGGCTTGTCAGAGCCCTGCCACAGAGGTGAAGAACAGTTCAAAGACGGAGTCGGGAGAGAGGGAGGGAAGGAGGAGACACGGGGCGGGAGGGGAACCACCGCTGGTCCCGGAGCTGGAATTGGGACAGGATGGGCTGTAGTTTTTTTTTAATTTCCTTTTTTTTTTGAGCATGGTGACTTGAGTGTGAAATATGTAAGCCCTGCAGTGCCAGCTGTGTTCTATTCTTAGTGCCTGCTGGTGTTTCAGCATGTGTGCAGGGCAAAAGAAGGCTGTGTGTGAAACGAGGATTGGCAGGAATGGGTGGGAAGTGGTGCCTTCAAATGCCTGCGATAGCGAGAAAGTCAGCTCGTTAGCCGAGACATGCGTACTAACCGCTAATATCACTCAATGTTGCTTTATTTATTTAATGCTTAATAAAGTATGCTGTTAAATATCTCACTTATTCCAGCGCAAGTCAGGGTTTAAGATATATAAGTTGAGCTTTCCATTTTATCGGTTGAATAAATTATCTTTTTATATTATTTGTCAGCATCATTGTTATTTTTAATGTACTGGTTATAATTCTAACTCCAATATGGCTGCCTCATGTGTAAAATAAAGTGATAGTCTTTACTTACATTACTGACAGCTTGCATTTCATAACTTGCAGTGCTCTTCCATACATCCATTAGTGAACATGCTGCTACATTACTTGAATTCAGAATATGTTGAGAAATACGTTGGCATTGGCTTGTATTGTTAATAGTATGCCACAATTTTCAAATCTCACTGATTTTCTTGTATTAAACTGGAATATGCGTGAATAATTCTCAGAACTTCATCTTGCTTTTGTGGATGTGCACATTAAATAAATATCAATATATTTTTTACCTTAAGTCAGTTTTTCAATAAGATGTTTATTTGTGCGTTTTTTCCTTGACAGTGTCTCCTCTCGTTTGCCTTTCAGCCTTTTTTTCAGTCATTTTGTTAGTTTCTGATATTTAACATTTACAGCACCTGCATATGAGCACAACACTGAAGAACTTTAATCTCTCTTGGAACCTGCGGGGGGCCTAAATGGTAGCAAAGTGTGCTTATATGTCAGGCTGGCTCTGCTTAAGGTGTTGCTACACTGCCTTCTAATGAAGCCTTTTACCTGAAGCCCAGTGCTGTTTTCAAAGACACTTTCTAAAACCATAAAATGTGTAAATCTGGGTATTTCTTCGCCATCAAACAGGAGTAACTCAGGGAATTGTCTGCAGAAGACCTGTTTTCAGTCTCCTCACCTGACTGCCTGCATATCGACAAAGAGAATTTCTTTAAAGGGAGATACTGCCCCACTTGTAACTGGGCAAATATTTTCTGCAAGCCAGACAGCTTCGCCGATATCATGGCTGGCTGGGATTCAGCAGCAGTTAGAGCGCTCTCAGGTTAAAGGATGTCAGCGCTGCGGAACGAGAGGGGGAGAGAAACAGAAAACATTAACGTTGCCTGGCGCGCTGTTGCAAATTCTAATTATCACGTGTTGATCTTCCATTGAGAGATTATCCGCAACCGATCGGACGGGTGCTTGATGAGAACAAACACATTATGCACAGACGGTTGATTCACAAGCATTTGTGTTGCATTGATTCTCTCTGCTCTGCCGAACGGCGCTCTCTCCCGTTGTGAATTAAGACAGACGCTCATGATTTTTCAGATGCTAATGAAAATTTGTACAGCTCTATTTCAGTGCTGGCTTGCTTTACAGGATGAATGAGCAGTGCAGGACAATAGAGATGCAGATGGGTTTTGTGGAAGTGTCCGAACAGGCGTGACTGAGTGAACTTGGGCTTTCTAAGGTGATCTACACAGACAGGTGCAGCCAAAGTTGTCTTGGGAATAATATATTGTGAGGCGCATAGGTTGCGTGATTGCTTGCATATTTGTATTGCTCGGCAGACTTCTAGCGTTAAAGCTCAGATTGGCAGCCACTCCCGGTTAGTAAGTAAACAACAGATTTGAGACAGCAGTCGGGCGAGTTGCAAGTTGGAACTTGTTCAGGTGTGACCTGTGGTGATGTTGACAGGCCGGCCCAGTCTCTGCTCCGACAGAGGGTTATTTATTGTGTTTCCACTGATATTTTGATAGCCAAGAAAAGAAAACTAAATGCTGACTTTTGCTTTGCTGTCTTTTTTTGCAGCAGGAAAAGAAAATAAAAAAATCAATGCAGGAAATTAGAAGCCAAATGAGACATTTTTCATTCTGCTTCTGCTCCATTTGCCCAGTTTCAAGAACAATCAAACTGGCTGCTTCTTGTGGCCAATTCAGAAGCCACCATGCAGTGCTAATTGCACAATTATTGGACCAAAATTACCAGAGTAATTTTTAAACACAAGTTAAGCAGTTCTCTAACTGCTCTCAGTCAGTAATCCTGCTGTATGAAGCCATAATCATCTGGTAAATTTGAGCTCATGAATTCCAGCTGCAGGAGAACAAATTGAGCTTTTTATTCTGCCCTAGAAAAGCCAACACACACACACACAAACATAGATTTTTAGAGTACAGTAAGGGACTTAACGTGTTATTTTTCTACTGTCACCCTGGAGACAGAAATCTCTAAACTTGAGCTTACTGAATTCGTACAGATGTTTTATGTTGCCTAGTAACTGTTTTTCCTCTCTTCTTGTTTTTCTTCTTTGTGTCTCTGGGTCTTTATTTATTTCTCTGCAGCTCTCTTCCCTTTGTTGCTTCTAGTTTAACAAAAATTACAACAAAATAGTTTATTTCCATGTAAATAATTTAAGCAGAGACCACCTGACTGTCCCCGATGCTCCAGTTGGTTTTATTCTGCTAATGGCTGCGGCATCCTATTGGTTCCTCCGCTGCTTTTCCTCCTGCTGCCTGCTTCTCTTTGTGTCAGGTGAGAGAAGTCGTGGCTCGGCGAAGGGCTTTCTGCCGCGTGATTGGCAGGTCTATCCGTCACTCAGCCCCTGGGACCCTCGCTCGCTCTAATTAGGTCGCTTGGCTTGCTCACCTCCTAGAGCTGGATGCTACAGCAGAGCACAGATCAAATGACAGCCCCTTGTTTTTGTGGGGGACGTTTAAAGGTGGTGGCAGAAGGTAGAGGGAAGGCATCTGTTTGGCGTCCACAGCAACCACACAGAAACCTCCTTTTTCACACACATTGTGCTTTTCATCACTTTTGTTCCTGCCTCCTGTGTGTGATAATGTGCGTTGCTCTTGATTTGTGTTGCAAAATGCCATAGGGGAGTACGGCTCCTTGTGGGTTAATTTGATTTCATCGGGTTAATTGATGAAGGGGAGGGAAGGAGTCGATGCGTGGTCTTATTTCTGCCACTGGCAGTTCTAATTGGTGACTTCTCAGTGTTAGTTGCACAGACTTTGCTTCAGACAATCTCGTTTTTCTTTGTCTTAAAGAAAAAAAATTAAACACAAATTGGCAGACGCTAATAAAGGACGAGCGTCAATTAGATACATTTGCTGCACAAACAAAATGCAATGCGATTTCATGCAGCACTCAATTGTTTTTTTTTTATTTTGCATTTGCTACTATCTGATCTGACACCACAAGGAAAACATCTGAAGCCGAGATTGTGCAGATAACGTGCTGTCTGTCTGTAGTCTCTTTCCCATTAAAACCAACCCAGCGTCGCGCTTGTTGATTACTTTATTTGAAGGAACAGCAAACAGTCTGGCGCACATCAATAAGATAAAATTGCAAGTAGGTGGCTTGAGTCGTGGCACTGCTAGAATGAGGAACAGTGAACTAAATGTAACCCACACATATCAGGTATTGGTAAAACAAACAAACTTTGAAGTCTAAGCAATTAGAATTATATAATATCACTTAGAAATAATACACTTGTCTATGAAATTATTTTAACGGATCTTGACGTCCCCTAGATATGACCAGTTTCTCCAGCATCTAAACAGATTAGACATGGATGAGAAAGGGATACCTTTCATATTAAGTGTTTTGCATGTGCCACAGTACGTAAAACTGCTGATATGGTCTCCCTCTCAATAGCAGATTAGGGTGATAAAGTGCCTTCTTTGTTAGGATGATTCTCTCATGTTGTTGGAAGTAGCACATCTGCTGGGATGCCGTATTAACCACAAACTCACTCAGATGTAAGATCAGTCGCGTTAGCTGCACTTGATGTTGAATTGTGGCCATAAAAAAGCTCAAACAGCAGAATCACGGGTGGGCTGGGCTGACGTGGCATTCTCACACTGAGCGTGATAATCATGAGAAAGAATAGTTTCACAATATTAACACCAAAAATTGAAACCAAAATATTTAGCACAATCAAATTAAAGAAACTCTTTATGCTTCTGCTTTTTATGACTAACTGGGCAGAATGTTACACATCAATAAGATGTTACGCTAAAGATTAACATAAGCATAACTAGCTGATATTAGGTGGATAATTAGTCAGAATATCTGCTCAGGTATCTAGCCTGCAGTTGGTTGCTTTAAGAACACAGTGCTCTTAAAGCTGCAGTATGTAACTTTTCTAAAATATGTTTTTGTTTTAACATATTTCTCAAAACTGTCACTATTGCTACTGCTATCTGCAGAAATACACAAAATGGTCAGAAGCAACCAATCAGAGGCAGAAGGCGGGTTTTAGTGCTGTTGATCATGCTCGTGTACACGCTGCTTGGTGTAAGCACTTTGCACAAGCTTAGGATTGTTGGTTTGCTATAGCTGTGCTTATGGCAGAAAGAGAGCTGTTTACGACTGGCTTTTTGCGACCAAATATTTTTCCAAACTGCAGGATTTGTGAAAAGTGTAGCTTATGCTCACATAGACATGAACACACTGCAGTCACCACTCTCCTAGCTTTAACGGCACGTATCATGACTATTTTCTGTATTAAGAAGCTGAATTTATGTAAAACTTTAGCTGTTTACTTATGTTGTTCATGCCACTACTAATGCGTAATTTCAATGTGTGGACGACACTAGGCAAAGTACTCTACTCTCCATACAACTAGAGTTGTTAAAACAGTACCACAGAGCTAATATCAGTGGTCTTTCTTATCTCCATTTTTATCAGCCCAAATAAAAATAAATTGTGCTTCTGGATTGGCTGCTTTGCAAACACCAGCCAATAATAGGTCTTGTAGTATTGTGCCTAGTTATTCAAACTTCCCACACTGCATTTTCTTTCTGATGTTTTGAATATTTTCTTTGAAAAAAATCTGTGAATATGTGGATTTTTGAAAAATACTCAAATAGGTGAATTCACAATTTTGAACCATGAGTAGATGGTCTACTGTATACCTCGTTTACCTTATTCCCCACTTGATTGTGACTTCTTATTGAGAGTTACAATAAGAGTCCCATTTAAAAGGAAGTGACAAACACACAGCAGGTAAAGAGACTGGTGAGCTCTGTCGTGAGTGGAAGAAAAATGACTACGAAGATTGTTTTTGAAAAGTAGAGTATGGGGAGATCCCCGTTTAGATGATCTATCTCTCAGGAACCACAAGGACAAGGAATCTGCATCGACATCTTGGTGAGAAATCACTTAGCTTGTTTGTTTTTTTTTTTCAGTTCTTTTATGAGTAATAAATGTGCAAATCAACACATCATCGCTCCTTAAAAGGACATAGTCCAAACTTAATTTCCCTGAGTGGAACACTGTGGTTCAGTTAAGCCAACAAGGCTATGACTAAGAGAGTATGCTTGTCGATGAGATTCAAGCACCTCAGATTTATGAACATGAAGGTGTAGGCCTTAAGCAGCTCACAAGCAAAGCTAACACTTATTTTCTTGGCTTTTTCCTCATGCACAGTAAAGAGTTCACATTTCGGTTAATCTTATATCAAGACAATTCTCTGACAGAAGGAGGATTGCCACTTCAAATCTTGTCTGTGCAATCCTTTCTGTGTAGAGTTAAGGGTTTTAATGTTTTAAAAACATCCATGTTTAGTGACTTACTAATTTTCTATAGAGTTTAAGAGAGAGTTTGATTGTAATTGGTGGGTTATCTCATGTGCCTGTGTGTTGCACCAATGAGCTTCCCAAATTATATCCCACGTTTCGCCTGACACCAGCTGGATCAGTCTCCAGCTTCCACCTTATGAAGGTAAACTATGAGAATGATGAATGAACAAATGCATTAGCAGCGACTCAAAGGGACTTTGAAATGAAATCAGGGACACAGAAGTCTTCTTAATGCCTTTCAGGAAGCACTTCCCATATACAGTACGCTGGAATCTTGAATTGTTCAAAACCTCAATTCAAGTGGCAAAGATTTTTGAAAGACAAAACAAGACGAGCTGAAATATATTCATCCTCTAGAGCCATTCCTGAAAGCTGCATTTCACAGATTCTTTTCGCTCAACACTTTCTGTCTTTGCTGTGTACAGGAAGAGTTCCTTCTCATTTCAAGATTATTGGAACGACAAATATTTTAATCACTAGTTGGATTATTTCCTCATGTTCATAACCAGTTTCTGTGTGAGGAAAATATGCCACACATGAACAGCTTTTTATTATAGGCACGATACTAGAACCTTGAGATCTAAGCACTGTTGGGCTAGAAATTATGATACATCCTGAACTCACGGTGGTGTCAGAGGTTTGATGAACTACTTGTAAAACAAATGTAGTGCATAAAGATGGAAATGTTGTCATTTGTTGGAATTTTCTTTGAATGCTATAGAGGCAATGTGATATGTACTTGCTCTTTCTTAGCCTAAAAATATTCATTTTTTCTTCGGTGTGTACTCTGCAAAAAGACATAAAGAGGACTAGAAAAAGGCAAAAAAAGAGAGCAGAAGATTCTCCGCGTATTCAATAGGCATCTGTGACAGCGAGAGAGTGCTGAGAGATGAGAGTGAGAGTGAAGACGAGGAAGATAATAGAGGTGAGGGTAAGGTCAAAGCTCCAGTCCGTATTGGCAATTGAAGGAAAAAGCTCTTGTTTTTGGTTCTGCACTCAATCAGAGATTGAACTGCCGAACACGGGGCTTAGAGCAGTTCAGGTTTTATTGACAGAGAAACAAAATCCACCATCTTATTTGTCTTTTCCTTTTTATGCCACTGCTTTTTTAAGAAGCAGAGAAGGATCTTTGATTTCTTGCACAGTGAAATGCAGCAAGGCCTGAGATATGCTGCATGGTGAACATCCAGCAAATCAAAAATAAACTGACTCCAAACAGAGGACTTTTTTTTTCCAAGTTTTTTCTTCTCATATCAACCATTGTGATGTAATGCCTTTTCAATTTAGTAGCATTTGCCTGAAATATTGCAAATAACCCGCTGTAATTTGTTTCCACACTGTCTTTATTACCCCGTAATTGGATAAATTAAAGCTTGTTTCTATTTAATATATTTTAACTGGTATTGTAAATGCTCTGCATATGTTTTTAAGTAGATTCTGTCAGATGAATTTACATTCCTGACAGATTTTCTGCTATGTGTTACAAGTGATAATGGTTTCAAAATAAATATGAGAACTGGCAGTCTGTTATCAGATGATTTGACACTGATGTTTATTTCTGCACACACAATCGTGTAAACATGCAGCTATCATGCTTTACAAATGCATTCAAACCCCTAAAACTTTTCACATTCTTCATGTCACCACAAGAAACTTTAACGTTTTTTATTTGAAATTTATATAACAAATCAACAAAAAGAAGTGCAAAAGTTTGAACTCAAAGGAGTAGTACGAATAATAAATATGTGATGTTCAGTCAGTGCTTTGAAGAAGCATGTTCTGCTTCAATCACAGCTGTAAGTCCTTTGGTGAATTTCTTTATTAGCTTTGCACATCCAGAGTTTGAACTGGAGCAGATTTTTGCAGATTGGAAAAAAAGTCAGTCAGATTGGATGGAAAGCATCTTTTAACAGTAATTTTTAGGCCTAGCCACAAATTCTGGATTTTATTTTGGTCTGGACTTTGACATAAATGGATCGAAAACATTCCATTGTAACTCTGGCTGGAGCTTTTTTACTGGTGAGAGGTGAACTTCTGGTCCTCTCTCAAGTCTTTTGCGCTGTCTAAAAGGTTTTCTTGTTTGTAGCTCCATCCATCATCTTTGAAAGAAAATCAACACCCACAGAATGATGCTGCTCCCACTATGTTTCACTGTAGTCCACTGCATGGACAAAGCACAAAAGGATTCTTATGACTTTTACTTCAACAATCTTTTTTTCAAATTTCTGCGATATTACTTTTTCTTACTTTTGGATTACAGTGAGCATCACTTTTGATGTAAGATGTTCAAACTGTGGGATATAGTTTTATAACCAAATTATGCAATCCTTTGTGTTTCATAATAGCAAAAATATTATGAAAAGTCAAATTCCTGAACACCTTTGCGAGAGGCAATAAATTAACACAGATCGGCAGGCGGATCTCAGCTTTGTTCTCTGATGCATGACTGTACATCAGCTGGAAAACCACTCTGCTTCCCAAACACAGAAGTGTTTTTCAAGCACTTCTGTTCTGCTCGTTCTCATAGCTGCTCAGCGGGATGTGGGCGTGCAGCATCGGCGTTACCGTGTCTGGATGCTGCCTGCAAGCATGTAACTGCAGCTCTTTTCCCTTTTCTGCAACCGTGCCCCTGCTAATTATTCAGAGGAGTTCAGCGGGGTGTTAGGACAGCGTTTTCCACATGGCCGATAAATACACAGCACCTGTGTTTGCACAGCCTCTGGCCACCGATTAAACCAGGAAATATAAATGATCTTATAAGCTGCTAACAGTGAGCCTTTTTTTTTTTTTTTTTGCTACACTACAAAAATGAAATAAAGTGTTTCACATTGTTATTTGACGTTGCGGAATAATGGATGAGGCTCGTTTCACATTCGTGTCATGAAAGGGGAATGTTTCACTACAATCATAAAACATGCATTATATAGACTGAGAGATGTATCTTGAGATGTTTCAACCAGTTTGGACGCTTATCATGATCTGGTACCCAGCTTAGGCAGTTTTAGTGAAATACTATTAATTAAGCATATTTGCCTATTCATGGATTCCCTTAACGAGAGGAAGAAGATTGAAATATAATATTTATTACCCTTCTAAAATATCTTATCATCATCCGACTGATGTTGGAATCTAGCTGAAACGAGCACAGCTCCTCTCTCATCTCTTCGCGTTTCGCAGGAGAGAGAGAAAAAAAATGCTTCCGAGATGAGTAATTTTCTGTCTTACATGTCTGGAGAGGCCCATTTATCAATGAGTTCGAAGGAGAGCTTGTTTTGCTTTTTAACACAACTGGTGTGCCTTAGCTGTGAATATATTTCCTGATGTCCTGATGCTTGCCCCCCCCAACCCCCGTCTTTGCCTTAGCATTCAGTGGTTGGCAGACAGCTGCGCCAAACACTGGAGGAACTTTTGACATTGACTGGGAGTGACGAGGCAGTGCAAGCAGATGTCTTTCTCTTTGCTTTGGGACAAACAGCATCCTTGACCTTGTCATGGCTAATTTTAGTGCTTGGCTTATCACAGCGCCAATGTTTATGTCTTTCATTACACATGCTGTTATTACAGGAGGGACATCCTTGTAATTATGGGTGCACTCTACTGTTTGGATGCTCATAGGGGTCATGCTAACGGCTTAGTGTGTGCTCACCTTTAGGATGCTCGATTGAAGGTTAGATCTGTAGAAATAAAATGTTTTATGCAGATTTTTAAAAATTTTTTTTGCACTTAAATTGACATAATCATGTTTAGTGCCTTCCTCTACAATCATCAAACCTGAGAAGCGGGCTTTTCTTCATCCACTCAAACACTCTGCAGGCTTTGTTTTCCTTTGAGCTGCCTCTTCCTACCTGTCCTAGTGTGAAAATGGGTCAGTATTTTTCTGTTCTCGGTTGTCGTCGGATGGCTCGGTGCCCAGGCTAGTGTGCCAAACACGATCCTCACAGCTGGGTGGACACAGGGGAGAAGAGGAGGGCAGTGCAAAGTGTTGAGAGACCCCGGCCCCTCCACTTCTCCCCAACCCCTGCATGCCAAATCTGTTTCCTGCTCTGCAATGCCTTTTGTGAACCTCACTCATTCATGCACAGTTGCACACACAAAGACACAAACAAACATAGTAAAAAGTTTCCAAAGCACAGAAGGATCAAGAGTGTTTTCATGTGAAAAAAAAAAAAAGTGGAGTAGGCATCTGTTTTTGATGAAACAGAAAACATACATTTGTAGCAAGACATCTACTTCCATGTTTATCAATATTTGAATTCTTTGTTTTCCAGATTCAAATATAACTTAAGTGATTTTTAAAATTAAGAGCTGGGTGCATATGTTGGAATTTTATGGGGTTTTTTTTGTCTTTTGCGCAGTTTTAAAAATGTACTTACACTCCTAATAATACTTCCTTAAGTGTCACTTAGTTTCCCAGTGCAGACACTTTCTGGAGAAAAGTTTTATTATAGCGTCTTGTTGGTAGCATCATGATAAGGGTCTTATTCAACACAGATGTGTTACTTTTGAAAAATGTATGGACTTTGCATTGAAAACCAATAATGAATAAATAATGAAAACCAGGAAAGCAACCAACTGAGGAGCGATCTGCCAAGTTCTGATAAGAAAAACTGTCAAATGTTTAACCAGAATTTTGCAAGAACCTGGTTCATGGCTACAAATGCCATGAGGTTTCTCTGCAACTTGCTAAGTGACATGAAACCAAATATTAGTGGGGGATGTTTGTATTTGTTTGAGCATGTATGTATAATTTTGACAATGTGTGGATTAGAGAAAATCCACTAAAACCTCAGCCGTGTGCAATATGTATTACGTATAATCATTTCCCCCTGGAAAAGGAATCAGTCAAAGATTTCTAAAAGTCAAAATTTCACATTAAAATATTAGCCTTGATGAGCATATGCAAACTAGTAACTTGGATCCATTACTGGGAAAAGCAACACAAACAGTATCCAGATAGTATGTTCTGCTTGTTTCTTCCTCCCCCATGAGTCAACATGCTGGTTCTTCAGCTTGACTTCACTCAGCTGTTCCTCTCATATCCATTTTTATGCCTTACTGTCTCTCTCCTCCTCTCTCTCTCTGCAGCGATTACACTATTTAGTCTTCCTCAAGTGAAGCGATGCCGTGTGAGAGGTTCTAACGGCTTATCAGTGAGACACTGACTGATCTTAAACATTTTCACAAGCCTTGTAGTCATGTAAACAGGAAGAGGGCAAAAGCTGACAGCGGCTGTGGAGTTATTGATGAAACAAACTCTGTCTGATCAGCATTTTTATCTGAAAGCAAAATATGTAAAAAAAAAAAAAAAAAAAAAAAGCAGACTTCACACCAAAATCAGATAATGGCTTTACAGTGCACTGTAAAAATCTGTTGTTTTTTAAATACAAAAAAATTAAAAAGATAAATCACTGATATATAGAATGTGAAAATTAAGATGTACAGTTCTACTAAAAAAAGAGACATTCATGAGAAACAACAGAATGAAAAAGCTGAAGTGGCCTGGTTACATTTGCACACTCATAAACTTATCATCCCACATCTAGACTTAGCAACATTTGCACTCGCTGCCTGGCAAAAGTTGTCTGAATACCTCAGATTGTAAGGACATCTCTTGTCAACAGCCATCTGCGTCAGGTTTCTGGTCAAATTTAGCACCAAACTAAATGCCTATAGGTCATTCCTAGAGAATAATTGTCCTCTCACAAAGTCCTTCTTTGATTTGGGTGTATGCTGTGTGGATTTATAGCTAAAATCTGAAGGTTTGGAGCAAAAACTAAAATTATGAACTGTTCATAATTTCATCACTTCACTTATGAAGTTATATTTCTTTTGAAGAAACCTAACCCCAGTGCTGTGTTAGGTAGCTGGTTTATTCTCACAGAAAGAATTGCATAGCCACAGCAATCTTTAAATTATTTCTTAAAGATATTTTTCAGGATCTTCCAGGAAAGCCTAGTGCTTAGGGTTGGTGTTTCCAAACTGTATATGTGTTATTATATGTCCAGAAATCCTTCCCATAAGTTCCTAATACTTCTCTTCACTGCTATGTAACCAATTGAGCTTTCCATTTGCAGCAGCTGTGTCTCAAGGCTGTCCTGATGTTAGATGTGTGTGTTTATAAAGAGATCTGATGCCTCTCTTTCTGGAGTCCACATTTCTAAAGATCTTCACAGCATGCTTAGAAACTGTTATCCTGCCCCTTAGGAAGCATACACAAACGCAACGGAGGAATGTTCATTACAAGTCTATCTACACATGGCAGCATCTGGCTCGGTTTCAGTTTCCTGCTACATTTTATGGAGTATTTACATACAATAATAAAACTTCCCTCTTAAACATCTGATAAACAATAACTAGATGGCTGATGTTCCTTTTCTCCTATTTTTTTTTTTTATTTTTTTTACAACAACCTTGTGTTGCTCCTAAGCTGTTGAGTCCTTGTGATAAGTTCAGTTTGTTGCAGTAGAATGTTGTGAGGAAAGTAACATTTTTTGTAAAAGTTGTGGACAAATGTTTAAAAAGGTGAGAACTTCTGGAGATGATCATGAATTCATTAGTGCTTTGTACATTAGCCTGGCAGCAAATGAACCAAAGAAGAACTCAAAGTGTCAGTCATTCTGCAATGTGGCTCACTGCCCAGGGCAGCAACCTGCCAATGAGCATCCCCTGATTTTGGAAAATTGATTAATCAGTTTTGCCTACAGAATATTTATATTGCTGATATGGAAAGTCTGTGACAATGAGACGTGCCCAGCTGTGTTGCCCAGTATTATCGCTGTAATAATTGCTAATAATATGAAGTTGGTGTCTTATTTAGAGTCTTTAAAGCGCAACACAGATCAGTGATGTAGAAATTACGCTTTAATTACTTTCTACCTAGCAGTCCACACTAGCAGGTGTTTTTTTTGCTATCAATGAAAACCTGCAGAAATCGTTTCACTGACTGATTGATGGGAACAGCTGTTTCCCTGAACTTCCACGGCAATATAGATGGCAGCATGCTGACGAAAGTCCCACTTTTCATGCAACGCTTGCTGCTCTGTAGTCACTTTCACCCATATAGTCTTATAGCCTAGAGAAGTGCTGGGGTATGCTCTTTCAGCAACATCCATGCACAGCATCCAGTGACGTCATGTTCTCCATGACAACCAGTTGGTGTAACGTTGAAAACTTCAGCTTCTCTGTGACGTCTGACATTTTATTAATTATAACCTCATTGCACCATGGCCTACATATTTTGATCACCAGTAAACGAGGCCGCCACTGATATTTAGAACATGTTGAAAATTTTCGTCTCTTCTTCTGCATTTGCAGAACTCTACCCAAATATTAATTATTAATATAAAACATAAAATTCTGTCTTTGGTGATCAAGATTTACTGTCATTCTCATATCCATTAAAGATACAGAAAAAGACTGGAGATTCCACACCCTTGAGCCCAATACACTCAGACTATTTAAATTAGACGCATCAAAAGCGAAGCTTGTACCTGGCAGGACTTGACGTTACATAAAATTTGCTTCATTCCTTCATATTTAGACCTGTGTAACACACGCTTTTCATTAAGCTTCCAAATATGGCAAGATAGAAAACAGAAGCTTTAGGGCTTTTGGTATTTATTCAGGGCAAAACTGTCCAAACCACAATGGCAAAATCGTTCAGCATTTTTTAAAAAAAGACAAATTACTTCAAACTGTTTAGTGTCAAACTCAAAAGGATATTATTGTGTAAAATTAGAATATTTTAAAAGATTTTACACTGGAGTATTTTTCCTTACCATTTCATTGACTACTTGTTGGAAAAATACGTTTTACTTAAAGCAAGACGTCTTATATAAGGCTTTATTGTTCTGTGTCTGTCTGGTAACTATACTCAAGGGGCATCTTTCTGTTTATAATCGCAACACCTCACACAAGCGCACAGCTACAAGCAAAAATTATTCTGAACAGACTGTAGTGATAACATTGCCTAACAAGAACTAATTTTCAGCTTGTTGAATAGCTAAACATTCACTGCTGCAATGCTTTAATCATTACTCTCCTCTTCCAGGCGGAGCTGACGGGCATCAAATGGCGCCGCTACAGCTTCTGCAGCGGCGGGGAGTACGGGCCCGTGATCTCGGCCCCGGCCCAGGATGACCCGGTCCTGCGCAGCTTCATGCACTGCGTGCAGGCCAACCTGCTGTGTGTGTGGCGACGCAAGATCAAGCCCGATGCCAGGGAGTTGTGGATCTTCTGGTGGGGCGAGGAGCCCGACTTCTCTGATGTCATTCATCATGAGCTGAAAGGTGAGAAAACGAGGGAGGGGAAAGAAAAAAGTGTGACAGAGATGAAGGATGAGGCTCGCAGCTCTGCTCTATCCGTCTCAATTATTTTTTCATCCCATCGGTCTTTACCTCAGCTTCTATTGTGCTCTCAAAGTTTGGGTTAGAAGCTTGTACATGAGGCATAATTTGATGGTTGCTCTTTATTACGCTGCGCTGACTTATATAGACTGGGGAAATATTGCATGGGATACAGCTATATTGTGGTTTTAGTAGGTTTTTATGAAAAACTGGCTGCAAAAAAATATGAGATGGAGGTGCATACCAGGGATGTGAGCCGCTTGAGTGCCAAATGGATCTAAGCATTAAAGTGTGCCTGAACTTAATACACTACATGAGCTGCAGAGGCTAACATATAGCAAAGTCAATATTCAGGTAATTTAGTCGGCTGCAGATCGGAGTTGCTGTGCTGTTTGTTCAAGATGTTCTGGAGACATTGATCTGTTTTCTGTGGCGCGCTCCTGTTTTTGAGCCTCATATAGCATAAATGTGAAATGTGTTTGGTTTGCAAACTCAAGCACTTTTGTGCTGCTTCAGGAGTATCACTGTGATGAAGCACAGAGCGACAGAGTTGTTTTTTTTTTTCTCCCCTTGCTACTGTTTACCGGATACCTGGATTTGTGCCTGTGCGTGTTAGTGCAAATTACACTGCGATATCTCACTTTTGAGAGTGCTACTGTCAGCATTATTGTCCCTATTTATAGAGACATTTGCATTATCTCCCTGCGCACGTGTATGGCTGTCCAACACATCGACCGAGCCACAGGAAGACAGTGGGAGACGGGGGAACGGAGGGTGATTATAATGGGCTTGGTTTTGCAGAACAACAGCCAGGAGGGGAAAACAGGTATATTGGTTTGAGAGGTTGAAGCATCAGTTACCTAATAAGCTGACTTGATGTGAAAAGGCCTCTCAGGGGCTGCAGTAAGTATTTGCCAAATGTTCTAACTGCTGCTGGAGGGAGAGCCCTTTACTCTGTACAAATGAGCAGCAGAGAGTTTTATTTGCATCAAGCTGTACTTACGTACAAGCAAGTGCACCATCCTGCAGTGATACACAATGGCCTCCCTGAATAATGTATTTTGTCGTATTTATTGATTTTGAAAGATCCACACGGGCTACTAACTATCATAATAACACAATGAGTCAGCGTGGCGAGAGGAGGAGGTAGCGATTTGATTTTGAGAGCAAAAACTTCATTACCTGAAGCCATAAAACGAGTATGTAGGAGGGCGAAATTTTAGCATTACCTCACCAATTTACGCGCCGCTAATGGCTGCCGAAAATATTGATTATGACTCTCTTTGAGGTCCAGTAAACTTGATAATAACTGAGACAATTCTATTACATTTTATGGCTATTGATTCAGAGCTGCTGCAGTTGTGTCACTGTTTTCAAAAGTGTGATTTTATTTGTCTGTTTATTCATTCAGACAATAAAGACGTAATCACAAGATTGGTGTGTTGAAGGAAATTTTTTCCCCCCCATGTCTTGGGTTTATGGACATTTTTTGCTGTTGTAGAAATGAATTGTAATCTTATATTGTTTGAGCTTTGTTGTTTCAAAACCTAATGTTTAGGTTATTAAAAAGTACATATTTCTAAGTACAAAGTTGGTTGTTGAAATGATTACTCCTAAAGCTCACTGACTGCAAATCTACTACTTATAAATGGTCTAAACTTACATAGAGCTTTTCCAGCTAAATTGATCACCCAAAGCCCTTTACACTATTACATATTTAGTAGCAGCGGAAATGTTTTTATAAGGGTAAGCTCACATACAAAGAATTATGTTTTACATTGGACTAATAATAACACCAATTTTGCAGCTGAGTTCACAGTTTTTTGTAAGAACTATGATTATCGTCGTTCAAACTTCAGTGTCCCTTAATTTTCTCTAATAGTCTCTTTAAAACTGGCTTTGGCTCCTATTTTAAAACAGTAAAAAATGTATACATGAATTTGACTTTTTAGTCTACTGCTAATAATGTTAAGTTTTGCATAGTTAGCATTGCTACCTGTAAGCACAACTTTCCCTGTCTATTGGCTATAGAATATGGACCTTTACATTTGTTTTGACTTTTTAAAGGATAAAGCAGAGCAACTTTGTTGTATTTTTTTTTTATCTTAAAGTTTGAATAAACCACAGATATGGCTGAATATGTCTATATCACACAGTTACATCTTTAATCAGCCCACCTATACCAAAATAGCTAACTTTGACTCTTCTTTGCTCACTAGTCCTTATTGAAAAGGAGTTGTGTTAGTGCAATCTGCTAGCCTTTAAGCATGGTATGTTCATGCATCAGAAAAGGATAGGATTTTTCAGTTTCTGACCAGTTAATTTCTTCAAACATCTCTATATAAAATATCAGAAGAATGAAGATTCATGACACTCGAGAGAAACCTGAGCTTAT
Organism: Brachyrhaphis terrabensis; assembly: GCA_903067065.1. NCBI lineage: Eukaryota > Metazoa > Chordata > Actinopteri > Cyprinodontiformes > Poeciliidae > Brachyrhaphis > Brachyrhaphis terrabensis. The sequence continues at coordinate 38,048 of CAEGAG010137364.1, forward strand.
CTGAAAAGTTTAACTAAAAACAGGTGTTACTACTACAGGCTGTGCTTGTATTTGCATAAATGTTTCTTTAGGAGGATTGCTTTGGAAAAAATAACAGGTGCTCACTTACACACAAACACCTACACAGTCGCACAATCCCACAGACACACACTGTCTTCTTTCAGTGATGATAACAAGACTGCTTCACTTATTTTGTAAAATCTCACAGGCTTTTCTTTATAACTCCCATTAAGCGCCTAAAATAGCACTTAGGGTGTGAACAGGATTTGGTAATTGTTAATTAAGAAGATGCTGGATTTTCTCCAAATTAGAATCAGTCGTATCATGAGGAATATCAGTGTTTTATCAAGTCTTAGGAAGCTCCACACCTGAATATCTATTTGCTGTATTTGCTTCTCTTTTTCTTTCAGTTTTTGTTTTTCTCTCCTTCATGAGGTTTTCCTTTTTTCTCTAACTTTATCTGATATCTCCTGGTTTTACATCTTGAAGTAATTTCAGACTAGACAGATGTAAAAAGCTTTTAATAATATAACATGTACATCAGCTCCTGTGAGAGGTTACATCAATTACTATTCAATGTTTTCTGTTTATGAAGACCAAAGGGGTTTTCAGAACGAATATCTAGAGGAACCAGTTGCAGCAAATTAATGATTGTTGTTGCTAATCGATGCCACATCCACTCACAAATTGTGTGAGTTAATTCCTGCGATGGAGACGCTCTTCCATTCAGAAACGACTGGCTGATTTATGCAGATTTGACAGAACGGCAACAGCTGTCGCTGTGTGAATAATTAGCAGGCTGTTTCATGTTTTGAGTCATAAATGAAAATTAAAGCAGTGCAGATTTCTGTGTGAAAAGGCGAAGACTGATGTCCGTCTGGAAAATTCTTAGAAGGCTTAATTGCTTGGGTGGTAACAGGATGTTGCTTAACACTCATTACAAAACGGTGCAAAATTAGACTGCGGAATTTTACACAAAATAAAGGACTGTTGGCATTAAGGTGTATAATAACTCCAACAGGCCCTAAAATAATGCTATTTATGTTGGAAATCTAATGATTTAAACTTGTACTTAATTAAAGAAGCTTAAATAAAATTTTGGCACACAGATGAATAACCTGTTTTATTTTTCAATATGTGGACAATGTTCACGTGTAACTAAATCTGACCTGTAAGTCGAAGAGTAACGCCACATCTGCACTAGATGCTTAATAAAACATTAGAAGAAAAACTAAAAATATCAACAACAAAACAACCCTATAATAATCTGCTCCTTCACTCTTTGATACTCGTGTTACATTTTTGTCCCAGTCTACTTTTGTAACCAAAAGCAAATCATTTTGCACCTAAACATTGTGCATCAGTTAGTATCTTTTAGTTGAGCTAATTATTTTCATCGATTAAGGCAGGGGTGGCAAACTCCAGGCCTGGAGAGCCGCAGCCCTGCAACTCTTAGATGTCTCCCTGGTCCAAAACAGCTGAATCAAGTAGCTGAATCACC
>CAEGAG010137369.1:0-88457 GCA_903067065.1 Brachyrhaphis terrabensis
TTTGCAATTTTTTTTTTTCCACATCAATAATTCCCCCCCAAAAAAACCCTTTTTTTATATTTTAAAATTTGCAAAACGTAGTAATTTTTTTTGGCCCCCCCCCCCCCCCCCCACACACATTAAAGGGTCCATAAACTCTGATCTCCACCAACTAAAAGACTTAAAACCCCCAGTTGCGAAGACAATTAGTTTTTAGAAAGGTTGATTTAATTTGGGTTTGTGCACAGTCCTATGTAGGAAGTCCACTGGTAGCTTTCCAATCTTAAAGGCTGTGTTTGAGACACAGATGTGCCCTAATTGCAGTGGGACACTGAACAAAACAAATCTTTTTTTCATTTCCTTCCTGCTGACTACATCAAAACAGGCATAGGCAAGAGAAAACGCTGCTGTGTATAATTGGCGTCCTATACTTCTAGATTGCATTGCTCAGTCTATAAGCCTACGGGAAAAACAACTTCAGCACGACATTATTCAGAGGTGCCTAAGGACATGATGCTCAGATGCATGAGTGTGATTTGGACTAGACAGCCGTGGCCATAAATAATAAAAATACAAAGAAAAAATAGCTACAGGAAAAAGGTAAGAACAGAGAAGGGAACATTTATTTGCACAAGCCAAGAAAAGAATGAATATGTTGAGTAGAGAGCAGGAAGTTAATTGTCTGATGTGGTATTTTTGAAACGTGGGAGTAGAAAATATGAAAACTACAGAGGGGACATAGGAGGAGTCGTCACAGAAAATTATACCGATTCTGAAATGAATATCTGTTATCAGCATTCAAAAATAGTGATAATGACAAGGATCTCTGCTCTGCTTTCATCTAGCACAATATGTGATATGATTGAAATAACCAAAACACGGCATCCTCAAAGTACTGAATCCCAACTCTGAAGCAAAAGGTCCAAAGCAGAAGATTACTATAAAACTGATGCCACAAAGCAAAGTGGATATCAAAGTCAAAGTAACACTTATTAGATAAGGACATTTAGTTTAAGAATGATGGATGTTATCTCCACCAGTCAAGCTTCTTCTGATCTTCTTTTGTTCCAGATCCAAATGTCCTTTTCTGAATATCACAGTGAGGGCTTTTTTTTTTTTTTGTCTTTTAGTTTGACTGTTTTTCTCAAAATGCCCTCAGCTGAATTTTAGGTTTTGCCCAGTTAACCATTTATTCCACACAGATTACCTTAAATGTTAGCACATATCAAACCTTACTTAGTAAATTACAACAAAAATCGAAAAAGCTTTCAATCAGGTCTCACTTAGTAAGAACATTAGTTATTAATTAGTGGAGGTACATCTTGATTATTTATTGTACTTTCACACACACCCCTCAAGGACCACAAGACACACCTGAGAAAACCCTCCCGCTGCAATACACGTCACAGTGTTTTGTCATATGTGTGGCTTAAAACAATAGCAAACAATTATGGCAAAGAGGATCGACTATAAGAAGTTCACAAGTTTGAAGGGGGAGGAGATAATGATTGACGAGCTGCAAAGGAGAACAGCAGGCGCCGGTGGGAAGTTTGTCCGCTGCATCGGACCAGATCATATTGATACAGGACTAGTTTCACTTACGCTTTCTTATCTCTTTATATCCAAAATGGTCATGAATCGGAGGTGAACAAATAGGAAGACATCCTAAAGACATAAGCCACAGCCAGCAGCTTTTTTTTTTTTGTACGAGTGACCTTGTTGAACGTTTGCTGTTTGTACCAAAATTTCCCCGTCAGCCAAGCTGAAGAGAGGGGGCGTCAAACCACACATCTGGAGAGGCCCCGCAGCTTCCCAGGAGTGAGAAAACATTCTGATTTTGCTGATGTGCTCGATTCTTTTTTTAGTTCTGCTGCTGAAAGTTGACAGATCCCCACTGGTTCCCAGACTGTGAGATCATTTTTTCTTTTTCCTTCCCGTCTCAGATTAAGGTGGAAATTTGAATCAAAATTTGCTTCCTTAGTCTTCTGATGGATCAACAAATTTCTGACAGATGTGGGATCTTTATTTACTTTAGAAAATAATGGGTTAAGACTTAGTGTTCACATATTTGCTCTTTACTTGACTTTTCTTTATTCAGCTTAATTAAATTAGTAAATTGATCTTACTTTTATTAATAATAAAATTTATTTTGATTACACTGATTACCAGTTTCCATTGATTTTTTTTTATATTTCTGGTTTTATTTCTAAACGAAAAGGTCAAGAATTCATAGTTAAAATCAGTTTAGGATAGAATATGAGATTAAACAGGTTTATTCATTCAGCTATTTAGGGTAGAACATTTAGTATACACTGCAAGGAAATATTAGGTTGTGCTGAATGAAACTCTGTCTTTATGCTCTCCAAAATTACACTCAGTAATAAACTTAATTTGTTTTCTTTCTGGTCTGCCTTTTCCACTTTATCCCACATTAGGAATTATTTGCCGTTGAACAGCATGTTGGGAGAAGGGAGGTAGAAAACGTGTCATGGATAATCAACAATGACTGATTAGTTTCTGCACAAAAATAAGTCGCAGAGTGCTCTCAGTGATGGGCTAGTGTCGATTAGTCTCGGTGAGCGCGCAAATGAAGAAGCACAGCTGAAGGATTTGAAAGAAGTCAAGTGAAAGTGGAGTGGATGGAAAAGGACAACAAAGACAGAGCAGAGAACGGGGACGGGGAGAGAGAAGGTGATATCTCCATTAACAGAAAGCAGCAGGAGACGAGAGCAGCTGTGCAGAGGGGAAATGGGTGGCAGTGTGGCTGACTGGATTGAATTAGAAGCAGTCCCACTCCGCAGATCACGTGACAATTGGCCAAGATAAACAGACGACAAATTTAAACTCATTTCAACATTTTTAACACACTTTCAGAGGGAAATCTAAACCATGACTGCCTGGCAACAATGACCCCGTCCGTCTGTTCACATCTAGTTTTGGGTAATAACTAAAACGGTTCTCTTTTGCAAAATAAATGTGAAGGAATACTACCCTGGGCACACGCCACACTGTCTGCTGAACACATTTTCACTCAAAAACGAAAAGCACAAATCAACAATGTTCCATATAAAGAGATGCACATATCACACAATAAATATAATTCAGCTGAAACAATCTAGTGTGAACAGTAAAAATAATTAGTTTACAAGATTGAGTGATCACTAATTACACACTTAGTGGTGTGTTAGTTGATGGTATTTGTTTTTGCTTCTGTCAGTCAAACGAGGTAGGAAAATTTTGGAAGGTTAAATGGAAATTACTCATTTCTTTTGGCATAGAGCACCTGGTTTTCTGATTAGGAGTTCAAATGCAGGTTACAAGAAATGTAAAATAAAGGTCTTCATACAGGCTCACAAGCTTTAATAGATATGCATTTGTAAAGGTCAGCTGTTAAAAAAAAATATCCAGGCCTTCAGACATGAATACACAGATGTAACAATCCCTGTAACAATTCCTCACCTTCTAAAACAAAGGATTCTACTCTGATTTAGTGGAGAGAAGATGAATTTGTCTTGTGTTCGAGCAATGTGTTGAAACTAGTTCTCTTATTACCTTTGTGTTTTCGTGCCAAATCTGTGGCACAATAGTGTCCCAGCTACATAAATGACTAATGCTGAACATATGTAATGTATTCAAGTTCCCAGATAACCAACGCCGAGCGAATACATCCTCCTGTTCTCCATCAGTTGTTCTTTTGACATTGAAAGTGTTAGATGGCAGACACGTTGAGTCAATCCACTCACAAAGGTTGCTCTGCTGTTCTTTAAAAAACAATTCTGTCGCCTTAAATCTCCACATCATCTGCTCCAAATCTGACATTTGTAAAAGTCTCTTACCTTCTGTCTCTGATCCTTTGCCTATCACTGCCTGTCATAATAAATCTGTTATCCCAACCCACTCTGCAGTGTCTTTCTTATTCTTTTGCCGACTGTCATGTTTCTGGTTATCAGGTGACAGGTGTAAACCGTCAGTGTTTCTATTTATTCCTGCACTTGCCACATTCCAAGCGAAAGAAGCTCAGTCAAATTTGGGCATTTTGAACACATTTAAGATCTCCATGATGACTGCCACTGACAAAGCTTGCAAGATGCATTTGTGAATGAAAGAAACTTAAAAAAAAATAATAATTTGACACGATTTTAATCCAAGAGAGAGAACTCGAATCGACAGTGATCAAAACACTGCATCATTTAGTTGATACCAAAATCTGCAAGCCTGTGATGTTGATTCAGTTCTGTTTGGACAATCTCAAACATCTACAAGTCAACCGGAGGAATAAAGGTTCGAAAGGGAGCAGAAAACAGCTGTCCTTGCTCCAAGACATCCAATTCAATTACAGCAAAAAAAATAAAAAAATCTATGCCAACAGTACTTTACCAGGACAGATGCAGGAAATTACTTCAACTCTGTCCTAAATGTAGCTCACAGAGTGGCACAGTGACAACATAAGAGAGTTTGAGAGCAGACAGGCTGTTCTTTTTGAGACAAAAATATTGCAAAATATACTTGAGTGGCACATTTTATCGCTATGAAAAGTTTGGATAATGAACCAAACACTTAAAAATAAATAAATAAGTAAAAGTGTCTCAGCTGTCATGAAGCATTTGCTTTATGCAAACATACTTTCAGCACACATTCATTTTTCTTCCATCTTTCTAACACAGAAGGAAAAAAAATATTTAGATTTATTTTTAAGCAAAAAGTAATATGCAAGAGAATATTACTCAAGGTAAATACTGGCCTAAAACACTTAAAACGCAAAGATCTTCCATATGGCAAGAAAACAGTTGCACATCCGTGTATGGTGCTATTGATATAGAGTAAGGGTTCATCCTAGGGAGGTTAAAGTTGCTGGCAGGGGCACTTTAAAACTGAACAGGTCTACAGTCTAAGTTTCTCAAGAGAAGTAAATGTGAAAAACAAATGGTTTTCACATGCAAGCATTTATCAATACACATACACCCAACACCTTCACAAAACTGAGCCTTTCTCCAGTGACACCTGAATGTTTGAATGTCTTATATTTTCTCTTTCGTCTTACACGTTAATGCTAAGGGTGGATTTGCACTCCAACCATTAGACACTTTTAAGAAAAAGAAAGCACAATACAGTTTATTGTAGGTCATGAGTTTATTATCAAGGAGATGTTCAGATAGAACAGAGACCTATGATGGCTATTCCTTGCACAGGTTGCTAGTTTACAACATAAACTCTAATAAACACATAATCTAATATAAGAAAATATATTATATTCTTACACAATATTTGTCTTTGAAGGTTATTAATTATCCAGTCATCTAGGCCTACAATTATTAACAGAGGGTTCAAAACTGAACACGGACATTAGGTTTATAAAAGATAGTGCTGTGATGAGAGACACATTTCACAATAAAGGAATAATACATTGCGTCAGAAATGGACTCACAATTTGGCTTAAATGCTTCTCTATCATATGAGGGTGTAAAAACATAAACATTGCAGTAGTTCTGTACAACATAAAAAATATCAAATCAGAAATTTAAACCTAGCTTCCATAGGAGCATTTTTTTTTTCTTCCTTGTGTGAATAAATTAAGTTTTAAACAAAGCAGGAGTTCTGACAGACTAAACGAGAACCGCCATTGGACGTTTTCTTCTCTGGTCCAAGGTGTTCCAGCAAACCTCATGGCTGATTTTCACAGGGCATTTCCATTTAGAAAAGTTGTTATTAACAGATGACTGGGGACACGGGAAATGCAATTAGTAAGGGTTGTGGGGTTAAGTTGACTAAACCATAAAAAGTCATTAGAGTAACTCTCTGAGGAGATTTTGGTGCTGGATACAATCTCTGGTTGAGCTGATAAGGATATATGGCATTAGCAAGAATTTGACACTTTTCATGCTTCCTATCTTGCCATGTGTGCAGGTGCATTAAATTACATGTAATATAGAGGTATAAGTAAGAAAATGAAGCATCTTTTCTGGAACATATAGACCTTTAATGTCACTGAAATATGTGTGCTACTTTTAATGCTTCCTAGTCTTGCATAGTGCATGTGAATGGGGATGAAAGGAGTAAAATAAACAGTTTAACCGCATCAGGACATAGCATGTTGTGTAATGTCGCTGGCTAAACTGAGGATCAACTCATCCAGAAGTTAAAGTTCAATGTGACATGTTGAGGTGAGGGTCCAGGGTATTGGGAGGTTTGTTTTAACAACTTTGAGAAGTGCCACTTGCCACTGCCTAATTGTGAGATTGATTTAAAAGAATAAAAGACTCAAAAGAAGAAGAAAACCTTACATGAAAGTAAATTTTGTTGCGTCTTAAGAAACTAGTCAACAAACGATGAAAAAGCAGGCACACATACAATGTTTTTTATGTTTATCAAGAAACCATTGTAGATTCAACACAAATAAATCCTAAAGGCATTTTATATGGGAGTCTATTTGTCTTTGAAATGTGTTTTTAGTCAGCACGTACAAGCCATCACTAATAATCTATGCCTGTACCTGCTTTATTTTTCAAAGAACTTTACAACATTCATTTTCTTAACAGGTTGTGGAATGACAGCTAGACAGAGTCATTAGGAAATGGATTTCTTATGAGCTCTGGTTAGAAAGATGCATGCTTCTGTGTGTAAGCGGTGTCGTTTCCTTTCAGTTTGCTCATTTAGGAGGAAATTTAAATACACAAAACATGGAACATTTTGGTTTTAATCAGCCAGCGAGCTTAAGCTTTCTCTTCGCTAATTAAAACAACACTGTAGAATGACATGGTTAAAATTAACAATACATATTCTCTCTTAAACGGATAGAAATCTGAAATGGAAAGCAAATACATCAACAAGGCAAACACCAACTTGTTTTGTGCAATACATTCAGAGGCTATGTTTATTAGTGACTGGAAGCTTAGCTTTATGTTTAGTATTTTGATTCTGTGTGAAATAAAAACTGACAACCTTAAAACTATGCTTTGAAAATATAGACTAATCTTCTGTGATTAGTTAAGGAATTCTCATGTCAACACCCTGTATATAATACAACAAACTAAACTGCATATACATATATGTAATATCATACGCAATTTCCAAACATATTTTACAGTAAATCTGAACAAACAGTTTAGATTTACTATAAAATTCCTGTTATTCAATTTAAGATATGTTGCAAAATTACAGTGATTTAAGTTACCATTCTGCAACATCAATGAGCTTGATTGCCTTGTAGGTTGTAAGCACATACTTGCAGAAAATTAGTGTTTTTATAGGCAGAATAATTGCCTATAGAGGCAATGGAAACGAGCGTACATCGACAAGAAAGGAGATTCTACATGTTTGTGTATTAGAACAATAGAAATGGGATGAAAATGTAACTTTGTGCAGTCCAGATCGTCCCTAAATCGTCGGCTCTGAGTGCTTAGAAACATCAGATATTACAAGCCAACTTTAAAAGAAATGAAATGACGTCAGATTTGCATGGGGATTTTCAGGATCCTTAAAGCTTTTACAATGAAATCATAATTTCCATTCATGCACATATTATCACTGATAATGGCAAGTGACTGGATTATATATATTATACATAATACATGGATACTTTATTCATGGCTTGTCTTGAAAAGAGACATTCAGGTACATCAGAATAAACTTAAAAATGTAAGCTATTTCAATAATAAAGTTCAAATTCATATATATATATACACACAAGCAGTTTCAAAGACGTTTCAAGCACCTATTCCTGTTAATGAAAACTTGAAATTCAGTTTAAAATTTGAATATTACTTATAACCAATTAAAAAGGGATTCAAAAATGTTGCTACAGACTACATAATAAAGGTAAAGTCTGCTGTAGTCAAGCATACAGTCACAGGGTAGGTTGAACCACAAAAAGGCTCTTCTCAATACGCTCTCTGCTCACAGAGGGTCGTATACAAAGATATGGACAGAACTTTGAATTTCTATTGGCTGTCAGCCATAGCTCTGGAGGAAATTAAATCAATGCTTAAAGAACATCACTTCTCAATGACATTCCATTTTTATCTAGATGCACCCATTTCACATAATCTATTTAATGGCTAAATGAGTCACAAAGGCAGACATAATTCAAAACAAAGCAGTGAAAATAATGAAATGTGTAGTCAAACAACCAGTATTTAGTGTGTAGGTTTTGCTTAGTGTTGGCACGGCCGACTCTTGAGCAAGAAAAGGCAGCAGAATAATCTCTGCTAGTGTCTGTCTTGTGTTTTGACACTGAAATGAGAAAAACAGAGAATGTTTTCATCCATTTTAACCCCATAAATGATGCAGCTTCACTTTAGCCTAGACCGTTGTGATATTAAAGATAATCAATCAGCTTGTGGCGAGTCATTAGGACTAAATAGATGACTGCATTATTGGAGAACAATTTCCCTAATCTGTGGATAAATATTTCAGTGCTTCCCTTCACTCCGTCTCCCCGTTTCTGTCTCCATGTCTCTTTACACCTGTTTTTTTTATGCTTCCAGAATCACAAACACACTGACTTACCCAGACAGCCCGCGGCTACATCCAAACCACCATGACGGAGAGAACCAGGGGTGATGGACTATTGACTGATCGAGTTCAACAAGCCCATGTAACTCTTGGTGGTTAGCCAGTCATTTCAGACACAGCCCTCGGCAACCGGCTACCACTGGTCGCTGTTTGTTCATTATCTGTTTGTGTGGACTTGGGTTTGCATGCATTTTTTTTTTTTGTCTTGATGCAGAGCGATGGAATGACAGGGACTATGTCACCTGACGAGCACAGATAAACTACGGCGGCGGCCAGTGGGGTTAGGCCATCAGACTTTATGAACACAATGTCAAAGAGAATGCATTGTGTGTTTGTGTGCTTCACACACAGGAAGATGGGGATCTGCAGACACATACGTGAAGAGGTTGGCAAAACGCACGGTCTAAGAGCAGTGCACTGGTTAAAAAGTGTCTTTGCGTGTATGTTCGTGACTGTGTGTAGTGGGGAGTGTTTGGAGGCATTTTTTGTAAGTGGGGCTAGATGAGAGCTTGGGGAGGAAGTAAAGGAATAAAAAAGAAAGAGTTCAGGGAAAAAAGACTGCAATGAGAAAGAAAAGGATGGGAGGATATCTCAAGGATTAGTTACAGACCAGAGGGTAGAGCGGGAGATAAATCTCCTGCACCTAAAGGCGGCAGCGCAGGATAGAAGTTCGAGCTATCTCTCATGTTTTTCAATTTAATCTGGAGGAAGTCATAAAATTTAATTTCCAACTCAGGGATGGGTATAGAGATCCATGAAGAGTCACATAACAATGCACACCGAGATTATAGCAAACACCACAGCCCAACACCCAAACTTCCACAGATGTAGTCCTTTTTTTGCACAAAACAACGTCAAGTGGTCACATAGAAAGAGTGAAAACAGCAGGATTATAGAACTCCTGGCAACTGAGCTTTAAGCTGCAGCTGGTAAGAGACTTTGATCCTTTTACACTATCTTAAGTACACACAGTGATACATTTAATCCACGCTGCCACATGCTGAGACCACAGGGTGCTCATCTGCCACATTCTCCTTTATCTGCGTGTACCAACGCCATAAAAGACAGTCAGTCATGTGGAAAAGTAAATACCCTCCAAGGGCATAAAACTGTTTATGAATATGTGAAAAAAAACATCAAAAAGACATTGATAGAAATAAAAATGAATAAGAGAAGTCAACATTATCAACATTTTATTTGATATCTTTGTTTTCTAATATTCTTAAAACATTCCTTATGCTGTTTTGTTAAGTTATCAACTAGTACTTTAATCCACAGAGTGCAAAAACTCAACATTTAGGCTAAAATATATACAACTAGACACAACGATAGTGTGTCAACAATAGCAGTTATAAAAGACTGTTTGGGTGCTATTTTTTAATAGGCTATACTTTTATAAAGCCTGTGCATTAAAGCTCTTCTTTCCAATGATAATTCTGGCCACTTTTGCTGTTCTTCATGTGCACAACAGAGAGGTTTTAGTGGCTCATGGAGTCTGGTGGGGACGTTGTGATAATGGAAAACAAGGAAGCCGTGGAGGAAATGTGGATAAGTTATCAGCATTGTCATCCCATTAACAATCACATAGCAATGGAATGTCTTCCTAATATTATGCAGTCCTAATCAAAACTAATATGGCTGTCCCTTAGCAATTTGCACAGAAAATGTGTTTTTGCAGCCATCAAAAACATCCTGGCATAGTTGTAAGTGGATAGTTTTCTTGGCAGAACTCACAGAGCTCATTTAAACTGTTTGGTTTCCTGAATGCAGCTTTTTTTGGCATAATCCACAAATGATTTTCAGGGCGATTCCAGACACTTAATGTCAGCCTTCTTCTTCCATTCTAAGACCAATGATGTGTTTATTATCCAATTGGTTCACTCAGTGGCGTTCAAGTTTCAAACAGCTATCTGTTGATTTGAGGTAAATTCGAATAGTTTCGAGCCGTTTTCATTATTCCACCCATCGTGTGGCTTCACCCATTATAGATGCAGGGATGCTTAAGAACATCCTATAATCAATTTCTTTTTTTCTGAAGGTGACCGTTTGGGTCAAATGACTAACACTTGGATACATTTGAAATGGACCCAACTTAACCCATTTTAAAATTGTAGGCACTAAGCTTAACATAATTTAATGTAATCCTCCCACCCTAAAAAAATTGTTTTTTTAAATCCCCAAATATGATATTTATGCACATCAGCATCAGGTGTAACTTGTTTCATAGAGAACAATGTAGATTAAATATAAGTTATATGCAATTTTTGTAATGACCAAGAATGTGTTGATACTAACTTCTACCAAAGTTGGATTTTGTGTGTGTTGTCTAGAAGTTGGCTCATATCATTGGGATGAGAAATAAGCAGTAAGTGCATCCCACTCGGTTCAATCATGCCATTTGAGCTCTGTGACTACCTGTGCTGCTGGCTCAGAGACAGAAAGCTTGACTTTGTCTCCACACTCTACCTTTGTACTCCGACACGCCAGAGATCTACAATAGAGATTTGTCAGGCCCAGCTTGGCATCCAAAGCATGGAAAGGGCTTCCTAATGATCCCAACGATACTCATTTCCTAATCAGCAGAGAATTTTACAGACATTTGAATTCTTACTTTCAGCTAAAGTTGTTAGAGACTTATTAGTTCAAGTTAGCAAAGTCAGTCATTCCCACCCTGGAGAAGAACCCTTTGATCAATTCAAGCAGCACAAGGAGGCAAAAGGAAAAGCCAGCAGTGTTTCTGAGTGTCTTTGGTCTGTGTCTGCACTTCATCCTTTCACTGACGCTTTTCTTGAAGAGCCATCTCTAACGAGGCTAGTTCCTACGCAGCGTGTCTCTCTCCCCGTATGCAAGTGTTGATAATAGTTCTTCAAACAACAGAAGGACAGCTCCTTTCAGAAGCACCCATTAAAATTTAATCAGCGGCTCTTCAAACTCAACTCTGGTGGAGTTGGAAAGTGACATGGATTTCGGAAACAACAGACTCCAAAATATTGAGCGACATCAACGTTTAACGTGCATACGAAAAATAGAAAACACGGCAAAGTAGACGAAGACCCAGGCTACCTCTGTCAGTACCACTAATCATGCTTTTATCTGGAGCAGCACAAAAATGGACCATGACAAACTCCATTAGCCAAACAAGAAGGTCTTGATAATGCTTTAAATGCATAGCATAATGATAAAGTGCAATTTGATCCACACACTGAATAATAGAGGTTAGCAAATAATGTCTTCATGTTAGATCAAACATGATTTTTTTTAAACTATTTCTGTCTGTCACACACAAAAAGATCTGTATGTGACATTTCCACCAATAATTTCAATCAACTGACTGGTGAAAATATGACAAAATACCAAGTATGCAAAACCCTGGCAGCCATTTTTTCCACAATGTGAAGCTAACAGCATCAGAACGATTCTTTTCTTGTTGTTCTAATATTGTCTCACTTCCAAGACATCCCCCCACCCCCATACAAGCTGCACGTCAGTAAAAAATATCCTCTGAAGTTTGCATCTGACTTTGTCAAAGTTGTCTGAAATACGTTTGAAAGAATATGTCATTGGAATAAAAAGGCATGTGGGAGGAGAAGTTGGGGCCAAAGTAATCAGGGGAGCTGAAAAGCGTGAAAGTACCATTACTCACAATGCCATATTCACATAGAAAAGATAAATGACTGTAATCTAACAGCAGCCCTCTAATACTGGATTTAGTTGGGTGGAAAGAAAAAATCTCTTCTTTTGCTTACCATCCAAGCATTGTTACAAATAAGTGCTACACAATTGGAGTTCATCTGAGAAAACCAATCCTAAAAGCTGTTGAAAGGGAAATAAATCTACAACCTAAACAAGGGTTTAAATCCTTAGAAATGCAGGGAACTTTTCCAGTATGTGGTATGGTGATTGCATCGAATGCCAGCATAGTCGTGAAGACGCCTGCATGTTAAGCATAAAATGTTGAAGGTGTTGGTGAGGGAAGCAGCAGCCATATGTGGGGTAGACCAAGCATGAAAAAGACAAGACAGCATCTAACAGAACACAACAACATTTTTACAAATGCAATTAAAACTACTGTTAAAATTACTGATTTGTTCTTGTTTGTCATTTAGAAAGCAGGGTTTTGCTTATGCTATTATATGTGTATTATCTTTTAATTTCTTGGATTTGAGTTTCCAGTTCATTCCTCAATCCCACCTGTAAACAAACAAATTTCATACCCATGTACCTAAACATTGCATATCAAGTTATTTCTCTTATTAGTTGAGTGTTTTGATGAATTGCAGAGGTTAATAATGAAACATCACAAAAATGTATCTGTATATTACTTTCTAAATATTTTACTCTATACCAATTTTATTGATTGAGGCTATAATCTCTATTTGAGCCTGTTGAAAGGTCAGGCTTATGACTCCTTATTAAACTAAAGTAACTGTAATTAATCTCTCACAGGTTATTAGAGTGCCACAAATGAGTTTCTCAGACTCTGAGTAAATTATGGAAAACTATTTTATATAATCAAATGCCAATGTTGGTACAAAATTAAAAATCCAGATATGTAAAGATAAAACTCCAAAGATGAAATGATGAAGCGAATGAACAACACCTGCGCATCAGTGAAGTATAGTGTTTTCCGAAACCTTGCTCTTGTTTCAGTTTTTCTTTAATATGTCATAAAATAATTATGACATTATTCATGACATGAATACATGCTAAAATATATTTAGGATGTATTTAAGTATGCTTTCTTAAAATGTTGTTTTAATTCTTTAACATGTCCCTTTCTGTTTTACCAGCTAATGTTTAGCTGAATTATTTTCTACCTTTTCTTTTGTCCCTATATGGACAGAAGGGCAGAAATAGATAACATATATATTGTTATATAGCCATTTGCTAAGTTCTTTCTCTTCCTTATGTTGTAGAATGTTTTCTGCGTTGCTGTGTTTTGTAAAAATGAGGTCTTTTGCACTCAAGCCCAAGGCTTCATACTGAATTATCTAAGGCTTGACAACAGGACAAGCAACGTGCTGTGAGAAGTCAGGCAACACAAGGAGAAGACTGCATGCTTCACAACACATCGCACCGTCTCAGAGTGCTTTCTAATGGAACGCTACATATTATAAAAATCAAAATTTAAAGATGTATTTTGACACTACTCTCAACCAAACCCACACAATCAACACAATATGTGTGCAACCTCATTTAACCCTCCACGCCTGTAATAAGCGTTACTATCATAAAGCAAAGAAAATGCCCACAAACATAAACTTCTTCTCCTTGTTCTCGTTTTTTCCTTTCCTGCAGTTAAATACAATAAGTAAGAAACTGTATTTCCTTTAACCCCACTGCAGTTTTTATTTCAGGATATCCAATAAGCATAAGCTTTCACAGCAAACTAAGTCCACATTATAAAAATGTGCCAGGCTGGCACAGGCACTGCGCTTCCTCCGCAGACTCGCACTGTTCCCTGTGGGTGCTGAGATCACGCTGACAGACACACATTCACTCATGTGGTGGTGGTTAAAATCCTGCTAAAGCGTGATGAAAACAGCAATTAAAGGTGTCAAGGTGAAAAAACAAAAGTTATTAATTAAATGTAGAATCAATTACAGTGTGAAAGCTGTTTTTTATTACAGATTTGATGTATTTATGACTTTTTAAAGCCCAGATCTCCCCTCTAAGAAAAATTGTATTGTACTGTGCGTGTAGAGTATTTTTGGTAACGGAATATAAATCTGACACTTATTAAACAGCTGGTTATGCAAAACATAAAATAAAATAAAAATGATTGAATGACAAGGGAATCTTTGCTGGAGGCTTGTCAAATGTATCATTGGGGACAAAAGTGTACAGGCAAACACATCTGCAAATATTGTTTCTTTACAAGTGCAACGGAACATGTTCACTCGCAAAAACAACAAGGCTGTGCTTTTGTTTTTGCCTCCATTTCTGCAGACAATGAAGCAGTGACTGTGTTGGATGCCTCTTGGTTGAGGCATAGCAAAAATATCTCAAATCCTCAGCATGAAACCTTTTGCTTTTAAATCTGACAGCAAATTTTCAAGGGTCCCTGGCATCATGTCACCTGCTACATATAGGAGAGCCCAGCAGAGAGATGCTGACAATTCGATGAAAAAAAAAAAATGCTTTTTATACTAGTAAACATCATCCAAACTCAAAGTTTTAATGTGTATTCACTGGGGAAGTAGCAATACAGTCAGTTCAGGAGTTCAGACAATGCACAATATTGGGTTTATGAGAGATTTTAGCAACATTTTTGAGAAAACTATTTTTTTTTAATTCTGGCCATACTATTCGCCATCTTATATAGGAATCTATAATAATTGCTGAATAATTCAGTCCAGGTTTGACAAATGCATATATTGGAGTTTTATCCTCTTTCTCAGTTCAAAGTGGTCATAATATCAAGGCTTTCTTTGTGTGTGTGATTTTTTTAACATAGAAAATAAAAGGCCTCATAAATGTCTGTCTGCCTTTTGTTAATGTCTGTTCAGTGTAGATCCCTCCAAGTGCTTTAGTCCTTAAACGTGAGGTGATAAACTCCAGTCCTGCGTCTTTAGAAACTGTGGAATAGACTTTTTTGTTTAGTGCCACCCAGAACCTGAAAAACAGATTCTAAATTTAGCTTCATCACAGCACTATTACTGGGCTTCCATGATAATACCAGCATAACTTTTTCATGTGCTAGGGAAATGTAACACCACAATTTTCAAGTTGATGGCATCACAAGAAAGGTAGCAGCTAATGATTATTTTGGTCTATGAATATATTTTTCCATTTAGTTGACTGGTCAAGGTTTATTTCTATCCATCTCTGATGTCTATCGAAGCATTTTCTGTTTCTAGTACTCCTTCATGTTTTACTGCACCTTTTCAAGTGTGCGCCTGTGTGTTGGTCTCTACATTATCACATTATACATACTCTTAGAAAAATAAAATAACGACTGTGAAATGGGGGTTTGGAAACACTTGTCTGATTCTTGACAATTTTTGAGAAAATTGCCAAAAACCTTCTTGCTTGTACTAAACAGCTGCCTCAGCCTTAATTGGTGTCAGATTATAATACATGATCTATACAAATTATTTATGACGGCTTATTTACCATCATAAATTAGTGCTAATATTTCCAAATTAGTACCACAAACACTTTGATTTTTATCACCTAAAAGAAACATTTAAAAAATTCACAAAGAATCACGGAATCCTGGAGGGACTGAAAAGATGTTCAATAATATTATTTCATTTATTTTTAACAGTTTGTGAACACGTTTTATCAACACATTCTGGCACAACCGTCCCCTTAAGAGCATTTATGATCTTGATTTGGCCCAAAACGAACATGAGTTCCACACCCCTGGCCTAATATGTCAGTGACCAGAACCACACAACTGGATTTACTAAGACGTGATCAGTCATTATAGGCTCTGTTAAAACTTACATAAACGTCATTTACAAACAACTGAATCGACGACTCACCCTGGAGCAGTCAAGTGTCCGCCACCACTGCAAAGAGCAACACTCAGTGATCCTATCGTTTCCAAGCATCACCAATTCTAAAAATAAGATGAGTTCATTAATCTATTCTCTTTCCTCACAGTTCAGCACGATTTCTCTGATTCTTACAAATGTCACAACAAATCCTCTGCTTAATTTACATGTGTAAATTAAGCTACGTTTTTCGCTGTCTGAGACTTTACGAGGCGATGACAGCGAGGAGGAGACGCAGTCTGCATGCACTCACAGTTAAACAACAGCAAACGCTTAGTTCACTCTGATTTTACAATGTCTGAAAAAGGTTTTTAGTTGTCCTTTTTTTAGTATTTCAGTGTCCTGTTACCTTTTGGTATGTATTATAAATACCAATAATAGAGCTTTTTCTTGCAATGCAACATAATTATGAGGCAAGTTGTCGATCCTTATCAGATATCCAAAATGCATACATTAAATATTGAGGGGGCTTCATTCATGCTCAAGTTACCAATAGTTCTTAGATGAACCCATATGGAGTCCACTTTAATTGACCCCAGAAACAAAACATATTCAAACACCCTCAAGGTTTCTAGGCTCTTCTAGAAGATGTAGGAGTTGAAGAGAAATAACAGGAGCCACATGCAAGAAACTGACATAAAAAGGGGGAGAAATGTCCTGAAGACAATTGTGACAAAGGAAGCAGGGCAAAACAAGAGAGGTAATTGGGAAGTTGGCACTTGGGAGGAAACATGAGATTAACAATCAGCTGAATTAAAATACTCAAAACAACCTGCGGTAACACTGAGAAGCATTTGCACTGCGTTACATCATGATTGCCCTCGAACATTACAGTTTGCACTACGACACAGCAACACCTAGGTAAGTGCAACCAATTATAAAGCCTTTAACTTAAATCATTTTTAATATCTCACAGCATTATTGTCTCTGCTGGAGCCCTTTCATATTTCCTGAAATATCTTTAAAGGCTTTGCTCTGTGGTGCTAGTGGGCTTAAACATAGAGGGTAATTTGTTGCAGATGGAGAATGTCGGATTTTTTTGTCCCAAATATTCTCAGGGCTTTGATTCTTCCTTTTGGCTACTGCACATGCGGTCTAAAGTTGTAAAGAAGACAAAACAGAAAAAAAAAAAAAGTTTTTTGGGGGCAGATTTTATTGTGTCAATTTCTTGGCCCCAAAATAGAGCTCTGAAACGTTGATGCTTTAGTCATTTCCTGTGTGCTGGTACTTTAATTTTAAAAACTGAGATTTTCTGACCCGTTTCTCTGTGCCACACACACCTCCTGCAGATAATATAAATAGAAGACTGTCCTATTTTTACATTTGTGGAGCAGACCCCTATGGCGCATACACACCACTAACATGCTGGATTTACTGATGATGTAGCCAGTTTTATTTATTTAAAGGAAAGTAGATCAATGCTGCAGCCAGTCTGCAAACCGCCCACATTTTGACTCCATCAACAGACACCACTTGTGTCCTACGTTTAACAAAACTAAAAGTCCAATAGCAAAAAATGTGATCACTGAATAGTGAGCTTTGACATATGAAATTTGCTAGTCAGTGTTGAATTTTTTCCGGAAACAATATTTAAAAAATAGATCTTGGTGATAAAATTTTGATTTGAATACAAGGATGTTTTGTTTAGTATATCCATAATGTACACAATTAATTTGTAAGTTGGGAATAATTGACCAGAGTGGTAGCACAAGCTATAGAGCATTTGCATGGATGGTGGGGTCAATTGTTTAGCATCAGCTGGTGACAGATATTGACGGCGATAGATTTTTCACCATAAAAAATAATTAATTTAGCAATATTTTTCAAGTTCTTTTGTGTCAAATATAATCTCCTCTTCCCCATCTCCTTTTCAGACAACACAATATTAGCTTCTTAATTAGTCAAGCTTTCTAACTTGACTAATTAAGGTAACTAAACTACATGTTAGTTACCTAAGCAGGTAACTAACCTGGTGGCTTCCTTACTGCAAGCAAGTAAAAACATTAGCAGAGTGTTGCAAAAGTGAGCAAATCTAAAGTTAATTTGATCATATTTCACAAAAACTATGACCTAGAAATTTCATATATTTTTCTAAATAATATTGCAGAAGATCATGTTAGTGTTTTCTTACCCGTTTTTTTTTAAATCACATTTAATCTTTTAAAACCTAAACCTACGTCTGAACACGCCATACTTGATCTCCCCTCCAGTCAATATTTTGAAATCTATTGTACAAAAGACCAATATCACTCTCTACCATTACTATTGATAAGCTCGAAGAGCCACTGATTATGTTTTAATGGTTACTTGTGAAGGCAGCCTTCCCCCTGTTGTTCAAAGAACTATTATCAACACTTGGGTAGCAGGGGAAACAAACACTGCTGGAACCAGCCTCATTAGAGATGGCTCTCCACCACAGCCTGCAGACTCGGGGTCAGCAAATATGCCATGCAACACCACAGAGATCAAAGGGATGCGATTTTACTGCAAAAAAGAAAATGTATATATATATATATCGTGCTTATTTGTTCAGGCATGACAACATAAAAATTATGTTTCCATCAAGTTATTTCACTAGAAAGTAAAATAAATCCCTGCAGTTATAACTTCCTTTTCCTAACATTGCTACTAATCCCTTTATTTTTGTTTATTTATGATGCTGATCATTGAGAGGGGTCCTTACGAATGCATGATCATCTAAAACATGATGCAAATTAGTTTTTTCTCAGTTTTTTCTGACATGGCATTCACTTTTGTCTTACGAAGCTACAGACACAACTCAATTCTTTGCTTTTTACATTGTATTTATTAAAGAATTGCTCAAAAATTTCAAAATGTGCTGAGGCAGAAATAGTTCCATCTACATAAAATAATAAGTTTTACAAACAAAACTACTGCACTAGAGAATGAGCAGATAAAAGTTGATATTGCTTAGTTTTGGTTTGTGTCTACAACTTCAGGAAATTAGCAGCATGTAATATAAGAAGAGGTTTGACTAAGGAGGGTGCTGAAAGATTGTGAGATATTTAAAATTAATGCTAAACTTTATTTTTTTGTATGCATTTATAAAATATGATATTTTGGGATCGTTCTGTAAGGAAGGCCACGGTCCGAAATAAATTACAGGATATCGAAAGTGACACCCAATAGAGGACAAAATATAACAAACAAATATAATCTAACTGAAGCTAACTTAATTAACTTCCATTTCATTTCTGTAAAAACTGCAGGAGAATTATGAGGCTGGCTACTACCTCTCACCCCACCGCGACTTGCAAAAAAAAAATAAAAATGACTACTTGCTGAAAAATAGAAGTGCACATTACAAATCCAGGGACATGACCTCAGTGTCAGTAGCAGCCTTGCACCAATACGTGAGAGCAAAAAAAATGTGCCCCAGCACAGTGAGAGGACCAGTCAATAATCCAATAAGAAGGACAGACGAGACAAAGTCCATAGTCGGTCACTCCGAGGCTGAATTTATCACCAGAAAGTGCTTCACCCAAAGAAAGAACAGCACTGAGAGGAACAGAAGTTTTTTTTTTTTTTTGAAGTCTTTGTAATTTACTTTTGAAGCACCAGACTCCCAGCTCACACTGTGTCATCAGTCAGCTCTCGGTCTGCCGTCGCTGTTCACTGACTCTTTCCAATCTTTCGCATCAGCTTCGCTTTCTTTGTGCTCCAAAAGACAGAAACATCACTGGGCAAATGGATGTAGCAAGAAAGGCGTTTGTGAGAGCATACCCATTGTGTTGATCTCAAGTGGTTAGTGAAGTGAAAGGTGCGCTGTCCCACATGTATACCTTTCTCTCTACCTAAAGGCACTTAGAAAATTCACCATTTGCTCATTTGTATTGGACAGTTTAGCACACCTCCATATGTAGCAGAAAGCCAGGTCCTAAATATTCCTGGAGATTTTCGTCAATATTATAGAAGTTTTTCGTTGTAAGACCATATTGGGATGAAAGTCCAATGTTAAGCGCCCCCCCCATCACCACACACAGAAAAACAGACTCTTTTTAACACTAGTAATGTGTTTTACACTATATATGATATAATCACCATTCATAGGAAAATATTCTTGGGTAAATAAGAAAAAAAATTACAATCAAGATTCTCATTTAAGCACTACTCGTTATTTACCACGATATTCCTGATCTTTGACTTGGATTCACTTAGCGCTCATAATCGGAACATTTTAAACACTTGTAATGGCCACAGCTCAGCGAGTCGGCTTCATGCAGAGTCTTGGCACTGAAAAGCATTTCTCAAAACATTCACAGCTTAGTATTTATGTCTCTCCGTAAGGTAAAATAAAAGAAATCCCTGCTGCCAATAACACAATAAAATAAAGTTACATGAATGAATACCACTTCAGTGGCAGCAGATGCAAACGAAGAAAAAAAGAACAATGTTATGTCAGAGTAATTTAGCTGCTCTTCATGCCCCTCAACATTTTCAGTGTTTTATTTTGCACATCTGATGGGCACTGCACACCGTGAACGCTTGAGACTCTTCAAGGTAACTTCATGAAATGATCAGAACCATCAGAAGAAAAAGAGGTTTTGAGAGCAACTCTTTTGTTTTGTTTTGTTTTTGGTTAAATTAAAATTGTATGCGTTCTCTAGAATTGCACCACTCGCATTAGCATATTGGATTAGCTCTGTTATGCCACTTGTGATTTGTTTCTGTTGTAGACTTTGGTTAAGATTTTTCTTTTTTTTTGGTTCATGCATACCTTTTCTTTGGACAATTATTTCCTTTTGACAATGTGGGGTTTTTTCCCCCAACCAGGAACTACCTATTATCATCTCAAAAGCTCAAATAATATATGAACTATGACCCCAAGACCCAGAAGAGTTGAAAAGGAGGCTTCATAAATGCAGAGCAGGATCAAAGAGCAGAAATTAAACAAAAAAGGAAGATAAGCCATCGTCTTCATCAATCATAATAGGCAAAGATCCTGGCCGCTACTTCCTACTCCTACTAAATCCACTGTATATAAAGACACTCAGCATTTTCTCTATCAGTTAATTAAGCAAATTAACCTTTACTGTTTCACATTTTGTAGGATTATCTTTCATTTGTTACCTTTATTTGTTGTAGGCCAGAGTGGAAAAGCTCTGTTTTTTGAAAAGTTTTAAAACTTTCTTTAAAATTTCTTTGACTTTGCAGTATTTGAAAAAATTCTGTTTGCCAAAGCTTACTCCCTCCACTTCAGCCATTTTCTTCTTGTTAGTTTAAAATTTAAAAGCCAACAAAGACACAACAGTGTCAAGCTAATAAAAGCCTCACCTACTGACCCAGTCCACAATAATTGCTGAAACTTGTTTTGTGAGTCAAAGCTGCTTGCTAATAACTGGATATTTCTTCGCTAACCAGACACCGTCTCAGTTTATGCCAGACAAGGTGACATGTGAGGAATAAACATCAACTTTATCTCAAAGGTTAAGTTATAAAAGTCACTTCATGTCCCACTTAACAAGTCAACATCCAAATTTTCAGATTTCTTTTCTTTTAGTAGCAAGCATCAAGGTCTGAAGAAACGTCACATAGAAATAATTTATGAGCCATTGTACTTGCATTCGGTGGGTTAAATACAGCAACCGAGACAGAAAACGGAGGATCTATGCCTAAGAAGAGAACCCAGACTGGAGGAAGAACAAACTATTTTATTTTCTCCGCATAAACATTTCTCTGACCGTACCGTGACAGTCTTCCCCTCCAACCTCTCTTGCTCCCCACCACCTTCACACTCTCCCTGGCTTTTTGCTCTTGATTTGAATTTAGACAAGGTGCACACAACTGAGGTATACATCAGGTGATTTGTTCATGCTACTTTTTGAGACAGTCAGAGGGTGAAGATATGTTGTTGTTGTTTTTTTTCTCAAAGCAAGCAAGGCAGGCTATGGACAGGTCAGAAAGAGAAAGCGAAAAGAAAGCAGGAGTAAGATGGGTGACATTAACTGGCCTGAAGGTTTGAGACGCTGACCAAATCACATCATCAAGTTGAGTCAGGCCAGAGACCACGGCTGCACATCGTCCTCCATCTCCCCCTTTAGTTTCTGTCAGCTCTCTGCTTTCGCTTACAATTTAAAAGCACCAGAGTCCTGGCCAGCTGTGAAGGAGTTACGAAAATACTGCAACTTTTAGGTAATTTATCTCTGTCGTTTGTTACATTTGTTCCAATAAAGTGAGAGTGTGGAGGATACGAGTAAATAATGCTCCAAATTACGCTTATTTTCCCAGGTCAGTTGCAGCGTTAAGTCGGTCAGTCGAGTTTCAGTCAGTCAAGTTTGTTTGAAGATAAACTTGATATTTGTTCAACACCAAGGGAGTTCAAAGCGATTTACATGATAAAAATAAAAAATAAAAAAATCACAGTAACCTTTTTTTTTTCTCTTTTTAGCAGTTTTACAGTGTAGCGTTTTTTTGTTGTTGTTGTGTATCATGTCTTTATTTTTTATGTCTATGTGGACTGTGAGTCTGTTGAATAAATCAACCATTTAAGAAACAATCAATAAATATCACGATTACAAAGACAATCCTTTTGTGTCTGGCATTAAATCAGACAAAACTTTTCTCGTTTTTTCAGTTAAGATTGCCAAAATTATTTAGATTTTTCACATAAAGAAATTTATATACTTTTTTCTTTACCTTTAAAATGTAGTGCTTTTAAACTGCATGACTTGGGTTAAACATGATGGATATCCTTCCCCAAACGTCCCAACATTTTGGCTCATACCTCCAGACAGAACCGCTGTGACCGAGTCCAGTTTGTCGGCCGCCTCATTTGAACTCACCTTTTAATCTCCAGCCACAAGTTATCTATGGCACTGAGAACAGTGTTTTGTTAGGAACACTACAGAAATATTGACTTCTTTGTCCTGAAGTCACTTTGTATTTAATTTTGTCGGTAGGTTTCGGGTCATTGTTCATTTGGAAGCCTTATTTGTGCCCAAGCTTTGACTTTATAGCTGATGTCTTGATGTACTGTTTAGATATTTCCAAATAATGTTTGTTCCTTGTGATGCCATCAATTTTAATTAACGCACAGTCGCTTCTACAGTAAAACACACCCATAACATGATGCTGTTACCCTGTACTTCACAGTCCAGATGTTGCAAGTCCATCATGTTTTTCTACAAATGTGATAGATTTTAATTTTAGTTTCACCAGAAAACGGCACTGTATCCAAAAATGTATCTCTTTTTTTCTTTTCTTTTTCCGTAAGTGCATCTATTTGTAAACTGTAATCAGTTCTGTTATTCTACTTTTGGAGTAATGGCTTCTTCTTCCTTGCCTTTCATCCAATTACAGTACAGGACTTGTTTTACTGCGGATAACACTTTTACCAGCTGCAGTCAGCCTTTTCTGAAGAAGTTTTGCTTTGGAGTTGATACACACATTTCACACCAAAACACGTTCATATCTAGTACCCAGAACCCAGCGATTAACTTCCCTTCAGTCTCTTCTCCTGGACATCACCGTGCAATTTATACTAGTATATAAATTAAAGCAGTAGGAGAAATCACTCTCCCATTATTTTAGCATTTAACAAACAAAAATAATTCAGATCATCTCAACTAATCTGAAGAGACATTTTGTCTGCTTTAATGTCCGAGTGAGAAAAAGAAAACTGTCTTTTTATGTATGTTTATCTGATTTGTAAAATACAAAATATTTTATGTGTGGGCCTCTTGGTATGGCACATACATGTGTAGGATGAACTCACTAATATTTCCAACCTGAACTCAGCACCCTTGTTGCCTGTATTGTTGATGGTAATCCAGATCTGCATGCAAAAACAGTACTGGTGAGGCACAGCAAAATATGAAATCAGGATGTTACTGTTGAATATTTGTGATGATGGCATAACACTGATTTAGCTCAGTCTTGTCTTCTTTTCAGGTAATCACATTGTCCTTCACCTCTAACTGAGTTTTATCAGATGGTGGCTTGAGGACATGAACGGGCCAGATATTGGTAAGAAAAGTTTAAATGAATTACGTCCAAAATGTTATAATAGACATTGCACTCAAGCAGTTATTTGCAATTGTTCACATTGAATCTGTGAAATTTACTATAAACCAAATGTATGCACCAAATCATACTGATCACAAATCAACCAATCACATGGCAGCGACTTAATGTATCTGGGGATCAAGTGAAAATGACTTGCTGAAGATAAAAGTGAGCATGAAAGAGGAAGAAAGGGGATTTAAGTGACTTTGAACATGAGTTGGTATCAAATGAGCTGAATATTTCAGAAACTGTTGATGATCCACTGTTTTTTTTTATTATTATTATTCACAACCTTTTCTCTAGTTTACAGGTTACAGTGTCAAAAAGCAAAAATTCAGGGAATGACAGTTGTGTACGTCATTGATGTCAGAGGTCAGAAGAAAATGGGCAGAACGGCTAAAGCTGACAGAAAGGTGGCTGTAGCGCAAATAGCCATTACAACTCAGGAACGCAAAATATCATCTCTGAATGCACATCACTGAACACCAGCAGCAGATATCAGCTGCCTCTCCTGTCGACTAAGAACAGTAAATTGAGGTTACAGTTTGCACAGGCTGATCAAAATTAGACAAAACAAATTGGAAAATGTCACCTGGCCTAGCTCAATAAGTTTCAATGAAATATACGACATTCAGATGGTCAGAACTGGGCATAAAGGTCATGTCTGGTGGTGGCAGTGTAAACATTTGGGAGAAAGTTTTCTGACATTTTCTGGACCAGCTCAGCATCACAGCCTGTTCTGATAGCTAATACCAGCATAATTCTGTATATTTTTAATCAGAAAATGATTATTTTATATTAATATATATTAACCTTTTATCCTGAGAAACCCAGCTTCGTTATCTCAAAGTCTTAGCCTAATTAATGTATTATCACAGCAAAAATAAGCTGTGTTTATAAGAGATTAGATAACTGAGTCAGTATTTCAATACATCGTAGGAGAGAACATGTCCTCACTTAGTGTCCATATTTTCTGCTGTAAGCTGGAAGTTTTTCAAGTTTTGAAGCTAATTCATCTGTAAGACTACACAACATCTAAAAAGCCAGCTCTGCTGAATTGAGAGTAGAAAACAGAAAGAAAAAAAATTGTGGAGCACTGTGAAACTAGTGATGAGGAAAACCAGCAAAAACTATGTCAACTTTTTAAAAAAAAGAAGAAATGCTTTTAAAGGACAGTCATTTGTGGAACTGTTTTTTTTTTTTTTCTATGAAGCAAAGCTTTTATATCAGACAAAATAAATTTCATCCCCCCAGTGCCTGGGCAACAGAACAAGAAGTAAAACATTTTGTTGTCTGTTTGATAGATTACCATCAGCCCACTGTTCCCACAGTATGATTCTTCAATCAGACACAACCATAGATCTTACCAGATAATTCACCTTCCTGAATACTGTGAGGGGGGAAGGAAACAAATCTAAAATTTAATTTACCAAACTAACAGTAGAATGTGTTCATCTGATTATAATCAAATTGAATTTTTCTCTCCCCCATTGCCTAAGCTTCCTTCCTTTCTTCGTCCCTGTGCCCGCTCAAATCAAACCTACCTCCTGTATTTGTTAGCGTTTACAGCTGGACTCACTCATCACTTCAATCTACACAAACTTACAACAAGGATGCCGTCTTTCCATTTACAAATGGGCAGAACCAAACACTTTTGCAGCTAACTTTCATGAATAAAATAGACATTAATCAGCCGCAGGTAATTTCCCAAGCTAGTAAACTCAAGTTACATATTTCCCATGAGGACGCCACCTTAAAATGTTCCTTCTGGCTTGTTCCTGTTTTACATATTTCCTAGGTTTGCCTGTATTTTCATCATACTCCCTCTGCCGCCACCTGCCAGACTCCAAAAAAGAGTGTGGAGGAAATTTATAGCAAGGACCCATTATTCACTTAAACTATTTAATTTTAAGCACACGCTGTAATGCAGTAGTATTAGTTTGGCTATATAAACCACAAAAAAAAAAAATAAATAAATAAATTTTTGTTGCCATTCATTACTCTTTATATTACTTTTTAGCACCTCTGGATAAAGCATATTAAGTAAATGTCTTTAGGTGTTTTTAATATCTTTCTCTTAGGTTCATTGAACTGAAATAATTTTATTTCCATTGGAGATAATTAGAGGCTTTTGTTTATTTCTAGTCTGTGACATCTGGACAATTAAACATTTTCGAATACCTGATGTGAACACTTCCTAAAAATTGTCATCAATGTGAATTTATAGGCTGGCTAAAGAAGAAAGTCTGAGTTTAAATTATAATACCTCTATAATTAGTAACGGTGAAGGTTTTGCAAAAGTAGAATTTTCTCACAATTATTCACAGAAAGAGTTTTCATTAAACACATTTTTTAAAACAAGAATTATTCATATTGTTCACCCAAAGCATGACAATACATACAGATACTTTATGCCTATTGTTAATGTTTTTGCTCAGCGGAGGAACCGATGTGCAAAGAAATAATCAGCTGACAGTTCTAGAAAGAAAGACCATCTGGGAAGAGCTCTCTCTGATTGGTTGATTTCAGACCCATTCTCATTGGCTAGATAATATGACCAAACTGAATATTAGTTTTTATTTTGCCCATTAGCTCCAGCTAACATTTGTGATTGTTAAATTTATTGGTTTATCATTGTATTCTGAAATATTTATTTCTAATAAAGATTTGCAAAATGTGATTTTTGTACTTTTCGTTCATCTGAGAGGAGTGTGTAAGCCTTTAGGAACTTGTTTGTCAGCGCGTACTCATGGGATTAATAATCCGGTTCTGAATCTGAAGCAAGGATCCCCCAGGCATCCAATGAACTGGCAACAAGATGGTTCAGTTCAGCTCAGTTTTCCATGATTATGGACTGATCCAGCAGGGACATTAAAGTGAACTGCAAGCCACTGAAGTGCAACTCCAGTGGTTCCGATGGACTGAAACAGTCTCGTCAGACCCAATAAAGTCCGTCCTTCACTGTTCCAGCTATAGAGTTTGGTCTGAGACACAGGATACCGAGGTGGAATTCGTAACTTTAAGTAATCTATTTTCCTTTTTCAAATGTTTCCTTTAAAAGACTACAGTTTTGTCATAACACTCCTAAATGGTCCTAAAAAATAATGTTCTTCAGGATAACTGAAAATCAACTAATTACTTGATGAGTTTCAGGGTTTTGATCAGCTCAGTTCATCAACAAAAAGAATTCCTGTTCTGTCTCTTGACACTAATTAGATTCTTTTTATCACCAGACACAAAAAGCTCACCTTTATATATTAAAGTCAAGTTATAAAAATAACTAAATTTGGTGTGAAACCCCTCCCAGCTTCACCATGTGACAGTACAAAAATAGGCATTTTCCTGAGCTCCTTCATGTGGATTCCTCCCACTGTCGTCCTCCCTTTAACCTCCATCAGTCCTGTTTTAATCAGTTCCCAGGTGATCCAGGCTTTTCCAGCTTACATGGAGAGTTGCCACGATCTCCAACCTAACCTAACATCATCAGAGTTCAGCCACCCCGCCACCATCTCCCCTTTCATCAGTCTGCCCTTGTAAAGTAGGCTGAGGAAAGTCTAATTCACCACAGCAGCACATGCGAAAACGTGAGGCGTGGCAACATAAAAATGGGAATTAAAATTCAAGTCACAGTGGCGATCTCTGTATCATTAAACCGGTGGGCATCAGGAAGTTTAACTGCTTGACTGTGAACCCCTGTTGTGTGTAGAGGATGAAGTCCTTCTCTCAGCAGGCCTGGGTATCAGTCCTCACTCATCCATGTTTACTGCAAATCATCTTTTTCTCCTTGTTCCCCCTTAATGCTGCTCTTAACTTCCACGATAAAGGGGCTTAAAATGTAGAAAGATCTTACATAACAACAAAAACAATTATTTCATTGTCTGTATATGTTGGCATAACAAAATGCAGCGATACAATAAATGTATCTACTGTCATCAAAGTGTTTTTCAAAACAATTGCCTTTCAAATTGTCATCCCTCTACAATATCTCAAGATTTCAGTTTTTCCGCCCTTCGCAGGATTCTTCTATATCTCCCACCAAGATCGCGTGAGGGTTATTAAGAGGGAGGCAGAAAAAAACTGGTGGTAAACAAAGTGCATTCAGCAAGGACAGCAGATACTTATCTGACTGCTATAAGGGAAAGGTCACTTCCATAATGCGGACGGATCCTAATGTGTGCGAGTACACATCAGTATGTGGAAACTGATCAAAGCTCAATCGTGATGTGGCTTTCATATCCAAAACATAATCTACCCACACATATCTCTCAAAAACATCCACTTCATGCTTAAAGGAAATGTTCAAATAAAACCACAATAAAATGCTGAGAGGGAGGCTAGTGTTGAGTGACAGGACCATTTGCAGCCTGTGCTTTGGTCTCCCAGGATCAAAAGAGACTGAATATGCAAAGCAACATCAGAGAAAATAGGCGCATCTTTTTGCTGCTGCTGTTGTTATTTTTGCTGTATTTTCATTTTATATACAAATGATTAGTGTGGCTCATTTCTGGTTCGAGTCTTTTTTTTTTCCAGTATATCCTCCACTGTTTTGTTCGTAGCCCTGGCAGATTTTCATTCAAAATAGTTTTTGTTCAACCAAATTGTTTGTTTCAGATGGGAAATGAAACGGGAGTCTGAAAAATTATTAAAACTAAGCAATAGGACACCGAGTTGAGAATGCAATAATTTTTTATTGTATTAAAAATGGCACGTTCAAAAATTATTTCCACCCTTCTGAATAGATGGAAAATGGCTTTAGAGCAATGAAACTCTTCATATAATTACTGACCAGCTTTCTGCATGTATCTTCTGGCGTTTTGATGATTTATGGTGATGAGCTTCAAGCTTTTTTGCCATCATGCTAATGTTTAGCTCCTTCCACAGATTCGCTATCAGATTCAAGTCTAGATCTTTGACATTACCTCCAGTCAGAGGAAAGTTGGTAAAAGTAGTTCAGCTAACATAGACCTGCTCTACGATTCTGAAGGCCCTCGGCAGATTAGATTGCTCCTGGCAGCACAGAGACTGAAATCTGATTGGATGAAACATCAATAATCCACAGACATGTGGACATAGTTTTTAATAATAGATCCTGTTAGTTTTCTAAAATGCAGAAGGTCAAATATTTAGTAAAACTGTTTAAAAAAGAAAATTAGAATCTATGTGGAAGTTACTCTTTGCATTGTTTTGAGTTTCTGAAGAGGTTTGGAAAAGTTCAAAGGCTTAGGGATTTTATTGGCGCAGTAAACATTGACTTTTAGAGCAATCATGGTTGGACAGATGTGACAGAAATGTCCTCTGTCAAGCTGTCCAGAACATATATAGATGAGATTTTACTGAACAGAACAAGTTAAACATGCAGAAACACTACTGGATTTAAAAAAAAATAAAATTCATGTTAAGTTTATGGGTTTATTAAATAAAAGGAGGCTGAATTACACAGCTGTAGTATCTACAAGTAGCATTATAAGGGAACCAATTATTTCATCTGAAGCTCAATGCAACTATTTAAAAATTTAAATAGTGGCATAAAATATATTTTTTCTCATATCACTAAGAATATGACAATTTGATTTTAAAAATATATATATTTAAGATAAAAGCAAATAAGTGTTGTGAAGTAGTCTCAATTGTTTTGTCCTCTCCACAGGAACACAGTGTTCCCACGTTTCTCTGAACTAATTTCTATATAAAAAGGAGCAGCTAGTGGAAAAAAAGTAAGCAGCGACTCATCTTGTCCAAACAACAAAGAAATTAAAAAAATAAAATTTTCCACTTTGGGAGTGAGGGGGAACAACAAGATTCAGACTATAAATAATAATGAGCATGATATTTTTATTAAATTTTTTTTTTACCTGGCATAGCAAGTCATTTCACAGGAAGAAGAATGCAACAATCATTTAGTAGTAAGGTAAGGTAATTTTATTTATATAGTACATTTTCAGCATCAAGTCAATTCAAAGCGTATGCTAGTTGTTGCATGTTACTCTTATAACGCTGTTCTAACATCAGAAGGAAAACAACACTGAAGCTAGCCTCCAACTAGCGGCTTCTAATGAATAAATAAGTGAAACGGCTCTTTCACAAGATACAAAGGATATGCTAACTTCAACTGGAAAAACAACAGAACCTGACTGTTAACTTTCCAGATTCATTTAAACATTTCTTAACCTATTTGCATTGAATTGGCTGCTTGTGGCGCATGAGTAAACAGGTTGAGTTTCTTTCTCTTTTGGTTCATGTGATTGACAGTAATTGGACGTCCATCGAAATGAGGAACAATTGCTTCTTAGGGTTGCTGTTTATATTCTCTTAATTATTATTTTAAATGTAGCACATCAGAAAAGGGCATCAGTCAGACTGCACGTTGTTGCCTTTATTTTCTTTTTTCTATATTTTCTTTATATGTTATTTAGTTGGAGGTGACATGAGAGCCTCCATTAGCAGTTGCCGCTCTTGGCAACCGTCTACGTGGCCCATCCCAAGCACCGACCCAGAGGCTTGCCATGGCCAATAAAAATGAACTGATTTCCTGTGTTGTAGTTTTTTGTTGCAGATGGGATGGCAGATGTGCGCAGAAGGAGCTAATCAAACCTCCTGCTTGGCCTAATGGCTGAGTAATTGTCCCAGGCGTCGCTGTGGCCTGATAGCCCCCTATCAGAGCTGTCTTACAGAGCAGACGGGGATGGGAAGTAATGCAATAGACAGAGCAGGTAAATTTTATTAGAGACCATAAATAATGGATCATAAGACTGCATGAAAAAACAGCAAGAGCCAAAGAGCTGCAAAGCCCATTGCTTTGAAGAAATGGCTCTCATTCGCTGACCTTTCAGATGCAGACCGAGGCGGAGGGAGGGCCTCATTGTGCTCGAGGAAATGTTCTCTCGTGTGAGGAGTTATGGTTTCGCCCCTCAGTCAGATATGGTATTTCTTCCCTTCTTAAAGCCGAGCCACCATATTCTCAGTTTACAGTGACCGAGAAGACAATTTATTTATTTTTTTTTCACGAAATATCTTGAAAACTGACAGTCTAATATAGTGAGCAACATTTATATTAATTACAGACAGCTAATCTCTTTTCTTAATAATTGAGCGTATAATTAAAAGACCTCAAGGTGTAAAAGACAGCTTGATTTATATGCGTGCAACATAAACGTATTCAGTGATTTCCTATGTGAAACAGCCTAATTAAGAGGATAAAGGGGAAAAAGCAGTCTTCTTTCTATTGCTTCATGGGCTTGAAATTAATGTTTTGGTTAAAAACTTCCTTACAACTCATTCATAAAGAATTTGTTTTGTTTTTGTTTTATTTTTACTTTGTGGCCTGGCACATAGAGAAAGAGAAATGCTTTAATTTCCCCATTTTGAGAAAAAAGAGAATGCTCCACTCAGGACGTTTCTGTGATTACTAAAGTTTTCAGTGGAGAGAGAGTAATTCAAATTCAGCTTCCCTCACATAACAACATCTGGAAGCCATGCTGAGCACATTTTGTGTTTTCAAACATTTCTGCAATGAACGTTGCATCACAAGTTACGAGAAAACATCGGCCTTGATGAATTAAAGAAAGCAGGAAAAGCAATACAATTTCCTGCTCTTAAAACATTCAGTGTTAAACCCTCTGTGAGGCTCGTAGTCTCCATCAGCATGATTTGTTCAGCAGCATGATGCAAATTATCGTCTTCCTCCAAACTAAATGTCAGTCCTTCCAATTTATTGAGGCACTCGAATTTCCCACTCTGTCTCTTTGGATTTCTTAACAAAGCTTTTTGTCTTGTTTTTGCAGTTCACTCAGACAGCTGTCGTGACACGATACACGTTTATCACCATCGCAAGCCTTTCTTTAACGTCCACTCCAAGAAAGGAGGAAAAAAAATGTTTGATATGCAAATCAGTGTGCATCTCCATTCCTTGTACTGCCATGTGGGTCATGCAAAACACTGATGAGATTTACATGAACAGAAAAGAAAAACAAGACATTGTTTTTGATTTCATCTGCATCTTAGAGCATTATCCTAGTGGTAGGATTGTGTGACCAGGGTCAATTTGAATTTGTTTACATCTGTAATAAAATACAACAAGCTACACATCTTTATATTTCCATGTAATGTCCCTCCCTGAACCCTCCCCAACGCATTGATCAGATTTTTAATTGTGATTTTAAATATAACAAGTGATAACTTTTACATGTAGGAATGACCCTTTCTGTCTTGCAAAACTGGTCATGCTGCTTGATCTTTCTCACATTTTGTCATGTCACAGCCACAAATTTCAACTTTGTTGGGATTTTATTTAACAGACCAACAGAGTTGTGCAAAATTATAAAGAGGATGGAGAAAGAAGACACTGTTTTCAAATAGAAATCTGGAAGACATAGAAAACTTGGATTCAGTCCACTTCAGTCAATCCTTTGTGGAACCCCCTTCTGGTTCAGGTTCAGCTGGTTTGGAGTACTTTTCTACTAGCTGTGCACATCTAAAATATTAAATAATTTTATTTCCCGTCCTCCTTCTTGCCACAAAATCTCAATTGGTGTATTGTAACACATGGTTAACACATGGTTGTCTTCTGTTCCAAGCCATTTAATTGTTGCTCTGGTTGTATGTGTAAGATTGTTGTCCTTATGCTGAACCTCAATCCATTATAAAGTATATTTTCTGTCACATATTATCTTCCAGAACTGTATCGATTTCAATCTAATGTTCCTTCTGTTCCCTAAAAATACGCTAGGAACGTCACAGAACATAGATTAATATAGACACAGAGGGGCAATATTTGTAAATTAGTTTATAGTTATTTGCACAGTATCTTATTTATGGTTATTAAAATAAATAGCTCAAAACAAATACTTGCTACACTTTTCAGATTTTTATTTGTAAAAACTATATAAATCTTCAGGCATTTTCTTTCAACTTTCCGCATTGCTTTGTTCTGGTCTAACAAAGATATATTTGAATAGAATCTGTGTTTATATCATGACAAAGTGTGAAATGTTGAGGGCATAAATGCGAGTCCTCTGGAAGTTGTGTTTGGCTCTGTCCCACTGCGCTCTTCTTTTTTTTCTTTCATGTGGGAAATGATCCAGGTTCACATTGTGGCACTGTCTAAATTTTCACCAAACACAATATGATAAAACAACAACTCCAGTAATGTTAGCTTTACTGTGTTTACTCTGTAGATTCCAGTACAGAACAACCCAGCATGCATTGCACAGGTGAAAAAATATATCAAAAGATATACATTTTTTTAAGTAATTATGAGTTTTGGTGTATCACAAACAGTACTTTTTTTAAGTTAGTCGGAAAATTACAACATATTTAGGCCAACTAATCCCTCTAAGGATTACTTTTGCAGGAGTCTGTACGTGTAGTGTCTATTTAACAAAAGACAATTCTGCATATTCTTTATTATGTTCCATGAAGAGGATAAAGTAAAATGTAGCCATGGATGCAGTTTATGTATTCACTGAGCTCTGCAGGTGTTGCTCCCTGACTTTGATGGCCACACACAGAGAGAAAAAAGGAAACCCAGAAGAGAACAAACTATCTTGAACTCTTCATTTCAAATAAATTGGGCCACACTTGAGCACAATAAGATGCTTACAGGGATGAGCATATAAATGAAACAGTGTTTTTCCTTTTTCTTGCTAGGATAATTTATTTTCTGATATCTACTTAATTGCTCGCCTTTAGCCCAATCTATTCACATTCAGGTGTATCAGATCCAGCCAGTTACTCTATTTTTGACTCTATTAATCCAATTCAACAGTGCTGACAGTTGGCAGTAGTAAGTCCATGCATCTCAGGTGACCATTTTCAGACTAATAAGTCTTTTGGGTCACAGATTTGTGCCTGTCACTTGTTTGGCACAGCGAAATAGCAGGTGGTGTGCCCATATGGCAGCTTTTTCATGATGCTCCTACTATCCAAAGTATTCCTGCTTATATAAATGATCCAGCCTGGTCATTCACCAGCAGAAGGACTAGACTTAATTCTCCTATTGGCTACCATTGCTCAGAGGCTGGAAAATGTGTTGTTTTGGGGGTTTTTTTAGCTTGGCATATTAATGGTCATGAAAATATACAACAAATATGTTTTTGTACAAAATTGGAAAATGGTAAAAACATATTAAGCAGAATTTATCAATAAAATAAATAAAAAAAGACAAAAGCACAGAAAAGCCTGCGCAATAATAAACATGTTAAAATATAAGGCTGGTGGCAAGCGGTTCTTTATTAAATAAAATTAATAAAACCTTTCAGTTAAATCTGTCAGTTTTTCACAAGGCAAGTCTTAATCACAGCCAAATTAAAATCAAGTCAATATGAAAGAAAAGAAATTCTAGAACTCAGTTTGTTAATTGTAACTTGCCAAACTCTTAATGTGACGTCAATTCTAAAGTGACAAGACCACAAAAAATTGAAAATGAGACATTTTCCTTATTTATATATTTTTTTAAATAAGTTTGCAGGAAAAAATAATATGTTTTAGCACTTTTTTGTGAAATGTAGTGACATCTAATCAGTCTTGTAATTATTTTTGGGTTGGTTTATTTATCTGTCCCACAACCTGAATTGTGTTACAAGACAGCTTTGTAACTGGGCTGTTTTGGAAAACTCATTTTATTTTACCATAAACATTATATTAAGAACAGTAGAGTTTTAGATGTATGCAGAAAGAAGTTAAATATATTTGGTTGAATTTTCTTTAGAGAATACTGAGAAATCGGAATAAACTAAATTTGGTTTTTGGCAGGTCACAGCTTTACAAAATCTGTGATTTGAAAGCCGCCACAAATTCTCTTCTAAGTGCATCTCTAACATTTATTGGATCAATTTCTTTAAAGTAAAGATTCTTTACTTCCCTAAAGTAAAGAAATTAATCCAATCCGATCAGAACAGTAATCAGGGTTTGCAAAATCAGTCTTCTATATACAAGCAAAACAAGCAGGTGAACATATTCTAATTTACTCAAATTAGAATATCAGGTTGTTTTTTTTCAGTAGCTCCATTTACTGAGTAAAACAGCTTAACTACACACAGAGTTACATTTTCAAGTGATTTCTGTTACTTATGTTTTTCCACCTATAGCCAATGGGGGAAAAAACAACATTCAAGATTAGAATAATGTGTCAGAGCAAAAACAAACATCTTCAACACAGAAATGTGAGTTGAATGAAACACACCTGCTTAGAGGTTGTTCATTTCTAAAGGCAGCTTCAATCTGACAAATGGGGCTCATGGGATCACATATTCAACTTATTGAATATTGCTGTGAATTTTACACTACAGAACCAACATAAAGATGAAGTTAGTCATAAATTGCCTCCATATCCAGGACATTGAATGTGGGTACCAGTATTGTGGAAATATTGTAAAGTGATTCTTGTAGAAAGTTGCATTGATGGATAGTTATGAATTTACTTTGATGAATTACAGGGAAACTACAAGTGAGTCTGGCCTTTGGTAGCTTGATTTGAGGAACTGAGGTTACAGATCAAAGTTGTTTGCTTCAAAGCGTCTTTCCTCTATAACTTCAATTAAACTTTTTATGACTACTGGTAATAAAACAAAAGGCTGACCCTGCTCTCAGCAGGATGGTGGTCGGGCCGCAGAGCAGGTTAAGACAGTCATTGGAGGGGCTGTTTAGTAGGAGGCACAGACAAAGAAACTTCAGATCTCACTGGGATTGCCTTTGGGTAACTCTACATGCATGTTTGATGCTTTAAGTGGATCTCCAAGATATATCTTGTACTTTTTAATAAACTTTGGTTGATTTTAACTGACTGACTCTTCTGGAATCTCCTGCATCAGCAAACCTTAACTGGAGATGTGAAAGTCTCCAACAGTATATAACGTGGTTTTAAGCTAAAGATATATATTTTTCTTTTAATATAGACCAACAATGCAAACTGAAGCATTAGAGAAGTGCCTTTGAGCTTTCCGTGCTAAACATTTAAATATATGTGGATGTAATATTCAAAGTAAATAATACTACTCAATTTTTTGTTGATTGTCTTTGTTGCAGAACTACTTTAGCACTTTAACAACACAGATTGTTGCATCTTTGGTTTAACGCTGCATGTAGGAGAAAGATTTTCCCAGATTCTCTGCAAAAATCCAGCAGAAAAAAATTTGACGTAGTAGGACGTTAGTGCTGTATGCCGGAGCCTCCCTCTGCAGCTCTCCTTTCACCAAGTGATGCTACTCATAAAGGCTAATGTTCCAAGACACTATCTTAAAAGTTGCCATATCACATTTAGTCTCTGCATGCCTCGCAGGCTAGATGTGGCAATTTCTTTTTACGTCTGCTTGTGTGTGCTTGTGCCTGTGCGTAGGAACGGTGCGGCATCACGATAATGCTAAAATTTTAATTGAACTCAGACATCAAAAACAGTTTTATAGGTTGTAGTTCATAAAACGCTCCTAAAAATACCTGACACAAGCCATTAAAAATAGACTATACTGAAAAGTAACTACTGGGAATGAAAGACATTTTATAATTTTTTCCCCCCTTACAGCTCAAGGTTATATCCTGGGTATTGAATCTCAATATTTTTTGATACCTGCAAACAATTCTCTGCATTATTTTCTTGTTAACATTCTCTGTGTGCATGAATACCTGCAGAGGATAGGGATGTGGATAAAATGAAATGGAGCAGTGGGATGAAAAAACAAAAAGAATACTCCTTCATCTCTCTCCTTTTTGCTCAAATTTTTAAGAATAATATTTTATCGACAGGTTTACGACCTCCTGTAAGATCTGGTGACACCAATGTTCACCAAAAACAAAATGCTATTTTTTTTTTTCAATTAGCTTGCTTATTTAAAACTTTAATATAGCAACTGAAAATATAATTTTTGCATGACACTTCTTATAAAATGCTAATTGTAATTGTTGACAAGGCAGTGCACCTCTGCTCATTTACTCTAAAAGTTTTCAAACTTTATTTGATACCAGTAAGTGAATCTCATTGGTTGCACAGTTAAACTTGAGTTGTCACATTTTTAAGAGTATATCTCTCACGGTTTAATTGCACCATGCCTCATTTCTGGTTGACAAAACAGTTTATCAAAGAGACAATGCCATAAGAGCAAGAAATACCATCTGGTAAACGCAGCATGCCACACAGGGGATTAAAATATTGGTATGCCATACTTGCTGCACTGCATTCATTTTTATTGCAATGTCCCCTTTGTTGTTATAGTCCAGTGTAATGTATTGGGGGGGTTCTGTACACTGATCGAGTGTCTGGTCGACTCGGAGTAAACATCCTGCTGATGATAAAGTTCCTGCACCTACCAGTGATCTATTCCTGAGTCGGAGCACAATCTGTTTCTGCTGGGACAATGCACACACACACCCCCGCGCATTCACATTACACACAAACAAACACACACTCAGACAGAGGGGCTGGCCACGTCTGGCTGACATTACCAGCAGTACAGCTGACAAAGCACTGCTGGGTATGTTTGTGTGCTGCTTTGCAAGTTAAACTAAGGAATAGAAGTCTCTGGAAAATTAGGTTTTGCAGTCATCCTTTGCTCCCCTGGAGGTTTTTTTTTTCCCCTTACTTTTTGGCCTGGTTTGAAAATGTTAAGAAAAACTAATGAGGGTCCTCCAATTTGACACACACTTGCACAATTGTAAGAGTTTGTTTCAGCTCTCCTGCTAAGTAGCATTTGGCAAAATTACTGAAGCTCTGCGCGGAGTGGGCTCCAAACTAAAACGGTAGCCTGGTTTTTCTGGAGAAAGAAATGCAATTTCACCAATGTCACCAACTTTACACTCTAATGAGCAACAGCTACAGGCAAAACTTGTTCAACACACCTCATCAAGTTGCAGAGTTAAGCCGTCGGGTTTTAATTAGCAATGATTTATACAGTGGCATTCATGGCAAAAAGAGAACACAAAAATAAAAACATTATTTTCAAGATTTAGACTCGTTTCACTTTAGCTCTATTTGTAGATTTTGGAAAACATGAGAAGCCTTGTTTACTGTTTTTAGTGAAAATCAAGAACATGTTATCAGTTTTGGAGCAAGTTCAGTTCTGGTTGTTTAGTTAAAACTGATCTCCATCCATTACTTTGTTCCAGTCATATTGGTCATTAGTGTTTAAGTATTTTTGCAATAGCTAACATGAACAGCAGTGTCTAAGGCATACAAATAATAAGCTGCTTAATATTAGAATTCACTGTGTATTTTAAAAGTGTTTACATTTCTATTAATTGCCAGGTTATATAATAGTGGCATAAAAATGAGACTGTGATTAACATGGCAAATAACAAAGCTCTAAATTATTCACACACCTAACAGATATAAATTTGAAATCCTTCATTTTTGGAATCAAAAACTTACAATAATTCTAAAAAATATATATAAAAAATACAGTAAAAAGATGTAGCAAGAGAGATTAATTGTTCTCAATGAGGAGGCATGTGCATGTTGCATTTCTACAATTCACAGTGATGCTGCATATGTACATATTAATTGGAAAAAACTGTATGGCTGAAAAGGAGAAAGTGAGGCTGGGGATAAACGTAGGAGTTGTAGTGAGGCAATGTTGGCAGATTATCAGACACTTTGAGCCATCAAGGGACATCTTAAGTATTTAACGACACTTAAGACTAGCCGACGTTCTCAAACATTGATGGGGTTTGGGTACACACAACTGGAAACCGAGTGCTCAAGAGCAGATAACTGAAGCCTGAAGTACCCTATTTAGAATTAGCAGCATCTTCTCCACAACAAGCACGCCATGTGAAAACGGACAATCCCTGAAGTCTTAGCAAGATTTAAAACAAATTTAAATATATATTTTTAAATGATTCAATTGAAATATTGTTTAAAAAATTGCATAGATACAAAAGAAACCAGCCAAACTTCTCAGCTTTGCATCTCTTAAACCTGTGAGTAAGGTGGAAAAAGAACAAAAGAAAAAGAAAAATACATGCTAGAAAAGATGCTAATTGATCATTAAAAAGTCCAAATGTGTAAAAGAGAGAATTACACATTGATACACATTTATGAAACTTTCCAAACTTTATTTCACCATGGTGAAATAACAATTAAAAAAGACTGAGAAATGAGGTGCTAATGGATATGCAAAAACATGCAGTAGCTATAAAAGATCTATTTTGAGCATGACAAAAAGATATTGTAATTCAAAAACAACGGTGTAAGAGTGGAAAGAATAATGACAATGCCAATGTGAGGAAGTTAGAAGTTTAAAAAGTAATCAGGCTCTTTTTATGTTTGTTTTGGAGTAATGACCTTCCCCTCACAGAGTGGTCTTTCTCTGTGCAGATGTTTCACTACGTGTGTGTGTGGGGGTGTGTATAAATATATTATAACAGAGGCATCTATTAGCAAATCTAAAAAAGGGCTTTGTGGAACAGGAACAGACACAGAATGAAAGGAAGGAAGGAAGTACAACAAAAAAGGGAGCAAGAAATTGTTTCTCTGAGGCTATTTTCGGCCAGCCTAACTCTTTCTTTTTTCCAGGAGGTAAAATCAAATCAGAAATCACTCAGTTGTCCAATAATGCATTTTCCTCTTATCATGAGTCATTGCAGAGAAAGTTCACATGGATAAAAAATGTAAAAGAAAAGCTTGGTATTATGCTCCCACACATATTATGAAAATAGTTGTTTTTATCCCATTGCATTTTGTTTTGCCTACACTGCTGAACAGCACATATTGGCTAATGTTTTTTAGATTATCATTGGTAAAAGCCGTTTTTGTCCCTCCTTCAACAGATAAAAGCCCACTGTATCTTTCTAATCTTTTGCCTATTAGATGATATGATTACTTCTTTTGAGAAACGTATACAACTGCTGGTATTAAAAACAGCCATAAAGCATGACAAAACGCACAGATTTAGTCAGTCCTTCATTAAAAGACTTTTCCAGTTTCACAACAACAGGGAACAACAAACCTTATGTAATGAAAGGTTGAGACACCCACACCCTACATTTTATGATTCCACAGAAAAACACAAATCGGTACAATACTCTGCTCATTGGAACTAAAATAACTCATATGAGAACAATCTTCTTCAGCCATTAATTTACACACCATCAATTGTTGTGGGAAGAGTCGGTCACTGAACCAAAAAAAGTAAAAATAAAAATCGACAGGCCAAACTGAGAAAAAGCATGAAAAGTGAAAATTCTTCAAATGTATTTTGATGCAAATTATCTAGCGTAATACAAACCAGATAAAGGTCAGTAACAAATGTTTTAATGAATAAATAGATAATAGTGTTATTTTCCAGTTTAATTCAAACACCTACAACTAATAACGAGCCAATACATCCCAATTTTCTCTTACAAAATGAGTCAAAATCTATAGTTCAGACTTAAAAAAAACAGAAATGTTTTGATCAGCATATATTTTTTAACTATTCACAACAAGCAGTGAATTTTCTTTGCCTGAAGCATGGTGAACTGTGTGTGTGGATTCAAATAATGTTTTTTTAATCTGCTCTTTTCTCACTTTCAAAGTCAAACATCAGATGCCCTTTTCTTCACTCTAAGGTTGTCCTGTGTTTCTCTCCACCATCTGCTGACCTGCTTGTGTCTCATTTAGTCTGCCAGTCAGGCTTAGCAGTCAAGAAACCTGCATTGTTGTCTAATTTTGTTAAAGCGAGTGAACACAAAAAGTTATCAAACATAATTCATAAGGTTCTTTATAAGATGTGATATTTTCCCTTTTCTTCAATCGCCATTTAATGTTACACTGCTTTCAAACATTTGCTGACCTCTCTATTTTAGACCGTGGGATTTGTGGCCTTGGAGATGCTATTTGCAGCTTTATGAGGAATTTATGTGACGTTACAGGAGGCAGGTCCATTTATGTCTTGTTGATTAGTGGATCTCAGGGACAGCAGACTGCAACTGTTTGTTTAAATTATAATGATAGACATAATCACAAGTTCTTAAAAGGACAATACCAATGTCCAAACGCCCCAATAATGCTTTGAAATGTCCCCATTATTGAAGAAAGAATAGATGCATTTCAGCTGTTTATGTAATTTTTTTTGGGGGGGGGGTGGGGAGTTTAGCAACAACAAGTTTTTAACCACAAATCGATTACCTCACAATAAAATACTAAAATTACACAGTTGGAGTATGTCATGGTTTTAGCTTGAAAAACATACTAATTATTATAATATTATAATATAAGAAGTGTGCTCTGTTTAAAATAAGTTAAATAATTCAGTCATACAGTTAGACTAAGGAGCTTCTACTCCATGCCTAAAGCCTGATCATTTTAATAAAAATAACACAGTATTGCAGTATTTACAAAACAAAAACCTAAGGAAAATGTATTAAATGATTGTGCAGTTTTTATTTAAAGCAAAGTCAACAATCAGTCCCATTGCTGTTGAAATAACCTGCCATTCTGGTTATCGCACTTGTAGTAATATTGTACGTAGCACTTCTTCACTTTGATTAGAATACATAGACTTATAAATTACAGGTTTCAGCTTAGTAGATTGGTTGATCAGTAAGTGGGATGATCCGGATGGGCTAACATTCTTCATTTAGCTTTTTACCAGACGTGAAAGTTTTATGCTATTTTGGAACATGTTGCATTTGCAAATGTGAGGAGAGTTAACATAAGAATCTACATTTTCTAGAAATATACCTTTTTAGTGATGCTATCCAAAGTAACCATGGTAACTTCTAATATAAGACACTAAAGCAACTTTCAAATTTCAACTTTACAATAATTTTGTTATGAGATTAGTCGTAAGACCTTGTTTCATAGCAATCCCTCTCATTTACTACATATACATTATATATAGCATTATAATTATTTTCAGAC
The DNA here is from genome assembly GCA_903067065.1 of Brachyrhaphis terrabensis. Lineage (NCBI taxonomy): Eukaryota > Metazoa > Chordata > Actinopteri > Cyprinodontiformes > Poeciliidae > Brachyrhaphis > Brachyrhaphis terrabensis. Next base: position 41,845 of record CAEGAG010137369.1, read on the forward strand.
TATTCTTATGACCAACTTTACGTATCTATTAGAAAAAACTGACTTGCCTCTGAAGCACAAATTTGAGCAGAAAATTACCAACATATTCTCAAAAATATAACATCAAAATAAATATTCACACAGATAAATCTTTCATTAAGATTGTTCAAGTGTCCAGGTGCTTAGATGCTTCTTGACCAAGTTTCCAAGCACCAAGCTCACTCCAAAAAACTAAAAAAATTAAAATTTAAAAAATCTGCTTCGTTAGTTTCAGGGGATCTACTGATAAGTCATTACCTGTTTGCAGCGTATCAGCCCATTGGCACAGTATTGCTTCTCTGTGATGCTGGCTGTCAACAAAGTCATAAGGAGATAACATTGATTATGTAAGATGTTGCTGTTTTATTCTCTTGGGCTTTCAACCTTTCAATGTCATATTTGGAAGTCTTAACCATCCTTTTCAAATCTTTGAATGAATATGACGGTCTGGCTTCTTAAAGGAATGCACAGAGTGTGGCGTTTATAGTCAGTAATGTGAACCAGGCTTATTGTACTGATAGCTTTTAACTGTTTTGTGTGAATCACTCCTAGATGAAGAATTATATCTTTGATTTACATTAATAAAGCTCTTTCAGTCACAGTGGGATGTCACATCTGCTACCAAATAAATATTTAATCTACCTCATGGTGGAGATGCTTAGAAAAGCCCCTAAGGGCAAATTGAACTCTCATAAAAATTAACTAAAACTGGAGATCACAAATTAGCCAAAAAGCCCACATCAGTGCATCTACAAGAACAGAGTTGTGATATTCTTAGCAAGTTACGTTAATGTGGTCTTGAGATTTAATGCTCTCAAGATAAAGCCTTTTTTAAAAGCTTGAATCAAATTAAAAGCGCATATAGAGACTGGCATGCAATGATGCACATCTAGTCATACAGCTTTTAATGAAATGATATAGGGGGGATCATAAATATGGAGAACAACTTGATGCTTTCAGTGAAGCACATTATGCCTAGCTAAAATACAAAATGTTTTAGGGGCCAACACAAAAGAAAAACATGGTTGTTCTTGCCAAGGTAAGAAATTAACTATATTTGTTGACACTACTAGCTAGTGCTACAGGGCATGAGTTTTTAATTTGAAGACAACAGCTCAAATTGAAAACTACACTGCAGCAAGTCAACATGTTCATTATGTTGAGTTATGGCAATTCACAATTTTTCCCAGCATTTCTAAAATAATTTAATTAGCAATTACTGTCTAGATGGTTTTTGTACATTTATGAGCAGGGGAAAATATATTTATATCACAAAAACAGTTGTCAAGCACATGCCTGCAAAAACTAAATATATGTAACCCAAGCTCCACCCTGATGATGTCCAAAAAAAAAAAAAAACTATTCTTTCCTCAGAAAATCTGGAAGTATTAGTAGCAGACACTGACCTGATATGAAATGATATGAGCAGATGAGAACAGTGTTTACAACTGAGTCATGTTTTTTGATTGACAGCCAGGCCATCTTCATCCTGATAATCACATAGTCGACAGGTCAAGATTTTTGACTTGAACGAGAAAATTCCTGAGTTAACCAGACCAGAATTCAATGATGATCAAACACTTGGGCCATTGTTGTGCATCTATTTTTTGCAGCAGACTGTAAAACGGAGTACATCTTCTATTAAATGATAAACATATATATCGCTCTCATGCAAAAGTGATGATGTGTAAAAGCAACCCTCACCCCAGGCAGTTCCTGGCTGGCCCACTTTTAGGAAAGTTCGGAGTTTGAGCTGTTTTACTCAGAGATTTGCTTTCTGCACTCTCTGTTCTGTGTAGTGGTAACTCTGATGGCATCCCAAATTAAAACAACAACTCCCGATTCTTTAAACTAAAACAGCTCTGACCAGCTGCAGGTGAGACACTGACAGCACACCGGGACTCAACAAAATAGCATCACTTTGCCATGTAAGCAAATGATTCCCTTGACAATTAGACTAATGGCAAAACATGAGTGGACTGAAGATGGATTACTGGTGGTAAAAGATGAGCATTGTTTTTAAGGCAAGCAAGAAAATAGCATATACAATATTAATGAAGTGACAGCAGTGAGAGCAAATGACACTGGTTTTAGATGCAGCCTTGGCAGACATGCCACAGCAACTATCATCAATCATTTAGAGTTGTCTACCATCACAGTGCATCTGAGCCTTAGTCAACAGAAAGTGTTTAACTATGATGATTATGTACATGTAGGTGTGTGTTTTTGTTGGACTGCTCTAAACATGACTCATTTCAGCTCCCCGTTTCAGCACATGCATTCACGCAAGTTACAAACCTTTTGTTTTAATCCACAATCTAGTATAATCATACAGCAACATCAGGTTTTATCTAAAACGGCTGATGTTTGGACTAATGGCAATCTTGCTTCATCGGTGCACACACCGCAAAACAGTGCTTTGCTGCTTTCAGAGGAACCGGAAGGTGGCCGACTGGGATAAGCAGCAAAAAACATGAAAGATGTAAATGATCAAGGTTAGCGATGACATCAAACACCACAAAGGAAATCAAAGATACAAGAAGGCAAAAATATAAAATATAGAAAGAGAGGAGAGAGTGAAAGATGAGAGACTAACGAATGGAGACAGAACCTGACATTTGACATTTAAAATGTCATTAATCAGACCCTGAAGCTTCAGGTGACAAGGCAAGCGTAAGCAGAGAGCAGAATCCAGAGGCGTGAGAGCAGAGTAGAGAGAATTTGCCATCATATGTTGCCGTTGCTGTGACCAGACATTTTCAAGAGTCAAACATGCGGGACAAAAATATATGTCTCTTGTAGGAGAAAAATAGGTCTTGCTCAAAACAAGTCCATCTTAGGTGTGCCCAGCCCCGACTGCTGTGACATTACCTCCCTACAACCGCATAATCATGATGAATCGCTCCAGGGTTTGCTACCGACCACTGAACGCTCACGGTGCCAAACACAAAGTGGCGATGGCAAACATCACTGCGATCTGCCGCTGTTCTCTTCATCTTTCTCCTTTTCAGCCACAGTGGTGGCATTTCTTTATTATTATTATTATTTTTGGATCTCTGCCTCTCTTTTTCACTAAAAAATTCTTCCAGTCTCCTATTTTGCATCTTGTATTTTCTCCCTCATCTTGTCTCCCTTCAACACCTCCTCTTCGGGCTGGTCTGATTCTTTTTCATTTCTTTTGTGTTGCCTGATTCATCTCTGCCCTCCATTTCTTCTTTCATCTTCAAGGGGGAGCAGGCACCAGAGGAAGGAAAAAAAAAAAGAAAAAAGAAGAAGATTCAATAAACTGAAGGACATTGGAGGCGGAGTGTCCCGGACAGACACCGTATTAGCTATGATACTTGACAACTTCAGCAAGTTTACTCAGTAATTTATGTGCATAGCTGTTGAACTTCCACTTAAAATTTAGATAAAAAGAAATTCTTGTGAGTGGCACTGTAAACGCTTCATATATTGTAAAGTCATAAAGAAAAATGGTGATATATGGCTGACATTTTTAGCAAATAAAATCTCAAAAGTGTGGCCTGTATTTGTATTCAGCCACCTTGAGTTAACAGATTGTAGAACCACCTTTTATTGTAGTTTTATTTAAATGACTTTAGAAATATGTTTCTACCAGCTTTCCACATTCAGAGGTGTCCATTTTTGCAAAATCACTCCAGCTCCATTATACTGGACAAGCAGCACCTGCAAACATCAATTTTCAAATATTGCTATAGACTCTCAGTTACATTTAGGCTTGAACTTTGACTGGACCATCCCAGCACATGAATAAGTTCTGATCTAAATCATTTCAGTGTAGATTAGTATTTTGGCCAAATCAAAAAAACTTATTTTAAACTTCAAAGGTAATAATGACAATACCCAGGTAACCTGCATGTATAACCAGATGAGCATTTTGTATCATGTATATTTTTAGCATGTATATAACATGTTCATGTAGGTATAAATATAAGTAATTACATTTAAATTAACACTCAGTGCTCGTTTTGCTCACCATGTGTTTGGGATGCTGCAATTAAGGGTAGTAGGATGTAAGGTAGCAAACAAATGCATGCCGTCCTTTCAAAAAGTTTTATATGTATGAATATTTTGATCATAGTGTGACATTTTGCCCTCAATGCACTGAAATGTGTTGGTCTATTAAACAAAATTCCAATAATGATTTGAAATGTCAAATTATCTCCAGTTGACAGTCATGATGTATTTAAGCTATTTTCTCCTTTATTCTGCAGTTATTAGATTAATCCTTATATTATGTCATTCATATCAGAGTTCTGATCTTTGCTTTATGGCATTTGATCTCCACAACATCTCTCAATGGAAAAAAGGATGGTGAGATTGCTTCTGGAAAGTATGAAGTAAGTTCAGAACATTATTCTTGCATTGTGCCAGCAGTAAGATTGCCACGGGGAGACATTTTCAGAATTTAAGATCAAGTCAGACCATATTACTCTTAGCAGTTTGTTTTAATCTACCACAGGGATCAGAGCGGGGAAGGAAACATTGTTTATCATCAGTTTTTGCCCAAAATCAATATCTGACAAAAGGGATCCATTACAAGTTCTGCTATAACAGAAAGGATATCGTCATTTTTCCCCTCAAACTCAAACTAATTTAGTCTCTATCAGTGGAGAGACTTTAATAAATGGTAAAATTGGGGTTAGTTTGTATTATGACTCACTGTCTCCAACTATCCAGCTTCACTTTGCTGCCGAAGGCTACTTTCTCAAAAAATTATGAGGCATACATCACCTTGATATGCACATGGTGTATCTCTGTAATACACTGAGATTTTAATCCATGCTGAAATCAGTTTGAACAGTAGGATAGAGGAAAATTAAAAACTGGGGGACGAAGGGGGTTAAAAGATGGAGCAACAAAAAAAGGATGACGAGAGCAGGCCATCTTCTGTTCCTTTCCAAAGCATTTGTCAGAATCTCTAAAGAGCTGCCACCATGTATCACAGTTACTTATAAAGACAACAGACCTCATTCAGAGCCTGTGGGCAGCTGCTAAGAAAAGACTGAGCTTAATTGTTCACGAGAGAAGGTGGGAGGACAGCAATGCAAAAGCCAAGGGTCAAAGGGCAAAGCCCAACACAAGGAATTACTTCCAATACATGAAAGCTTTTTGATTTTCTTACTTTGAAGACAAGTCACAACCACTTTCTGGACAATTAGTTTAGGTTACAACATTATGGGAATGTAGTCACAAAGGAAAGAACAGGGGAATGTCAGAGAGAGGCTTAATTAAGCAGTTTAGCTCATCTGAAATCAATATATCAGGAGTGAAGCCAGCTTTCCCTCTTGCTCACGTCAACGTACTCTTTCCAGTTGCTGTTTTTTTTTCATTATTTTATTTTTTGCTTTTTTACAAACCTTTCCTCCTCTCTGCCCTGAGGCTCAACACGGTCTTCTCTAATCAAATATCCTGCATCCTGTAATGAAACAAGTCACTGGGAACAGCAAAGAAAAGGAAAGCTATTCTGATTTAAAGCTTAATGAAAAGTTTCATTTAACATTGAAATGGATCGCTTGTTTTTTAAATCATTGCACAGTGCACAAATTCAGTCTTATACTTAATAAACATGTAATGATGCTCTTTTATTTGCTAGATGCTAAAATGAAAGCTGTAGATTTCCTCTGCTGTAGAGCTGAATTTATTCCTACAATAATCTGGTGGAAAATGTTTCGTCTGAGGATTTTACGATGCCTCGCAAAAAATATTGATACCAACTGAACTTTTTGTCATGCTACAACCACAAACTTAAATGCATGATCTGGATTTGAAGTGATAAATATGATATGGAAAGATAGAGATTTATGTTTTTAACATATCCTGCAAATAAAAATCTTAACATTATGATGATGTGGAACCACATTTTGTTCAATTTGGGACTGTCTACCAGCGTTTTACATATAGGAGAAGCCCAGGTATATTGGTTGTTGAACATTCGACTTTGACTAGGCCACTCTAATAAATGATGTTTTGAGTTCATCTAAACAGAGCACATTCTTCCACACATTTCCAGTGTCCTCTACATGGCTCCTGGCAAACTTTCAATGAAACGTCTGGCTTTTGTTTAATGATCGCCTTGTTTCCTGCCATACCTTTCATAGCTCAGATTTGCTTGTTTTTGTTAGTGTACAGCTCCACATCAAGGTTTTTATTTGTAAATACTGTGCTGCGTTGTGTTATGGTTTGTAGTTAAGACATGATGAAATGTGAAATACTCCAAGTGATGCAAAAGCAAAGCACTGCACTTATCTTGCTATAGCATGAAGGCGGATTGTTTCATTTACTTCCTTGTTCTCAACGATCAAAAATAATTTTGCACACTTGACTCCGACATGCCAGTGGAGCGCTGATGTCTTTTCAACATAATACAATAAAGTTATTGTCTGTTCGTGGAGAAAACTGACTGTAATTACAGAGAAACAGTGGCACAGAGGTATGGGTTGAGCAGTCTACTTACAAAGCTTTGACATTTCAATAGAAATTCAACAGTTCAGTCGTGGGTTTAATTATGACAGGTGCATTCTTACATAGATTGTCCTCTTGCTTGGTTTTTGTTTGCAAGACAGTGATTCCTTTGATATGACTGCAGCGGTCGCTCAAAAAGAAGCCAGAAAGCATTATTTAACACAAAAAGAAAGTAATTCACAGTAAGTCTCCTGGAGTTATTTAAATTAATATTAAATTGTAAGACACAACAAAGTGAGTGTGTTTTTAGAAAGTTTCAGGGCACACTAAGCAGATAACATAAATTGCATGTCCTCGCAACACAGCAGCAGAATGAGCACTTTGTAGTGTGTGTGAATCAAAAAAAGTGCCCTTCCTAAGTCTATTCTTGTCAGCATGTAAAAGAAAATATCCCCCCAGAGAACAGAGTCATCATTGTGTTTCAGGGTAAGCTTGTGCAAGATTTTCCTCCATTATAATACACAAAGGCCCAGCGGAGCTATTCTGAATAAGAGGATATTTCATTTTGTATCCATGACGGCAAATGTCAATTGATTAACAATAATGTACTCAAAAAAATGCACATAAACACCATTAGCAATGTATGCACAAACAACGCTGAATGGGCACAAAAACAATTGAATTTTTTGCTGACGGAGAGAAGGACTGTAATGGCGAAAGCTGTGGACCATGAATAAAAACAAAACAGAAAATGTCATTATACCAGAGTAAGTAAAAATTAAAACTTGATGGGAAATGTTGCCATGTTAGCACAAGTGTGGTGGGTGGTGAATTATTCTCATTTCTATGAGGATAAACGGGAACGATGGATGCAGTGACAGGAAAAAAAAACAAACAGAGGGAAATGGGGGATTTCTTACATGTGTGTGTAGAATTAGGGAGCTTGTTCAAAACGTACAGCACAGAGAACGTTTTTTGCTGCTTAGGTAAAACGGTCGCTGAGCATTAGAGGACAAAAGCAGATGGCCAGTTGAGAGGACCCCTCTCAAAATAAAACTGCAAGTCAGATAAGATTTTTATAAACAAAAAACTGCTTTTCATCAAGAAATTCAAATTCATGGAAGCCAATAAAGTATACTGCATAAACTCATCTAAAAAAAAAAAAAAAAACATGAATAAAAGAAAACATTAACAGAATGAAGAAGATACAGTTTGACTGGATGAGAAACTTTTTTTTTTAAATCAGAAATGATCGGGCATTAAAAAAATAAACCAAATAAGGTAGATCTGAAACAGCTTTGAATAATTTTTTCTGCATATTCACCATTTTTGGGGCTAGACAAAAATAATAACTCCTGCTGCATAAAATTGTTAGATGGTGTGGCTAGAGAGAGGCGCTAAAGGGATAGAAAATATCTTTTTTACCTATGCTGCAGTCTGTACTGTGCCTTCAGCACTAGACAATTTGTAGTGACTTTGTGCTGCAATCAAGCGCCACGATGAACAAACAGCAATCACACCAAGGAGTTTACTAAAAAAAAGTTGCAAAACCATTAAAGTGCTGTTGAATGCTTTGTATAGAAAGGAAGCATTAAAAATTTACAATTACTACCAGATGTTTACTTTTCACCTGTTACTGCTGGAAAAACAGTTCCAACCTGCTCTATTTCTAAAGGCTTTAAGCGTTTGCGTCAGACACAAAATGCACAGAAGATCGATCTATAATGCAATGTTCTTGATTCTAGATTGTATAACTAAAACTGAAAAGCATTTAGATGTCCTGTCACATTGCTTCAGAGCTTAGCTACAGTATATCTGCAAATGATCCACACAAAATAGGTATTTTTCAAACTACACTTGAATGTTGTCTGAAGCACAAGTAGTTAGCTTCATGCTATTTGAAGTTCAGAGAGCATTACATCTGGATGAGGCTCTTATTCTGAAAGGTTGCTGTGTTGACACTATAAATAGAGATATAAAGTTAGATAAACCAGACTTTCCAGATAAATGTTTACTAAGTCACTATTAGTGACTAGGAAGCAAGCAGCATCTGGAGGAGAGTGCTGCTCCTGTAGTGACAAAACAATCTTATTTTTCAGTTGTAAAGTTCAGATATCAGATACAGGTAACTGGTGGTTGAACTTTTGTTGTTTTAAAATTCCCGCCCTACTTCCACTATCTGGGTAATCATTAAAACCAGTCACCATTCTGTCCTGACTACATACATACTTTTTTTTTTAATTGAGAAAAAGGAAGAGGGGAGACGTATGTATTCATGGTCATAGAATTGTAATGCATGGACTGTGCCGTTATAGATAATCTTGTGATCTGGTAGCTCATCAGCATCTTCTAACCCTTTCACAATCGAAGATAATAATCATGCAGGCCAAGCCTAATCTCAAATATAATTTAATTCAAATGTAAATTCTCTGCCTGTCCCAAAAAAGTCATCACTTCTATTTAACGCAGCAATGAGGTAGAAGCCCATTTAAATTATTTTGTTACAATGTCCCTTTAGCGCAGTTCTTAAAAGGAAAAAAAATGCATCACATGGTAAAGGGAAAACAGTATTTATAAACACATTCTAATCAGTTTGCTCAATTATGCCAAACACAATTCCTATTTAATCAACATATTACCACTGGTGAGGCTTCAAGTAGACTAGATAAGCAAACATGTGCAACTCAAAACTATGTCTTGTAATTTCAAAATAAAACATAACTCAATTTACTCTTACTAGCTCATAAGTTTGTTGAAGAATGAAAATTTTCCATCATAATAATTGTGTTAAAATTCATCAGTTTCAATTTTTATCTTAATATTATTATTAGTGGTAGTACTTATTGTAATGTGGAATGGACAGAAAAAAAAATCTGTGTAGTTTCTTTCAGCGTTTGAGAGAAACTACATTTACAACGAATGACACAACCTCAGTACATGACCACATTTTTTAAGTACATCATAAATTATTTAAAATTGCGACAGCAGAAGAGAGCAAGAAGACCGAGAGGAAGAGGAAATAGACAAGGAGAAGGAGAAAATGAAAGAGATGACTATAACCGAGGTGACAGACTGTATGGAGATGACACTCGGGTCCACAGAGTTTATAAGAAAGGAAGGAAATGGATTTTGAATTTGAGTGATCTGTGCAATGAAGCTTGGATATTTTATGTGGCATTTACACACATTCATATGTCTCTTCTATTATTATTGCTAAGAGGCAAATAATACAAGATATCCACTGACAAAGAGGAGACTGTGGAGATAAGAGTTTGACACAGAGGACAAAAGAGGATGTAAACAGAGAAAAAGAGATAACTTTTCTGACTGATGACTCATAAAAATTAAAACATTTCTTCTAGGAAACATGTTTTTATTTTCCCTACACGCCGTAATCCGTTTTTTCCTGAGCAGTGACTGTAGCTGCAGGAACACCAGGTGTATCGGTTTGTGTATACAGACTCCTGCAAACAGCGATCCCTTAAGCACACACTTGCACAAATGTCTCTCTGTTTACTCTCAAAGTATTTGCTGAAAATATTTATTTTTCAGTCGCACCCCAACTCAACTGTAGGCAAAGAATTGGAAAAAAAAAAAAAGAAAAAAACATAAAAGCATTTCTTCAGGCACAGCTTAGTCTGACACCTGTGATGTTGCACCAGTGTTTCACTTTAAACCTGCCCCTCCGATATTCCACAAAATGATGAAAAAATGCAAGGCTTTTTGTGGCTTCAAATAGCTGGAGCGAGTGGCAATGAAAAATTGTACATAAAGCCATATCAAAGCATATTGTAATTCGTTGGACGGACCACAGAAGAGACCCACACAAGACAACTTGAAAGGAAGATGAAGGCAATGACTCAATCGAGTCCAGGGTAACATGAAAAGAAATGCATATATGTTGGCGTGTGGGCGTGTGCGCATATGAGTGGGTGGTTTTTCTTTCTATTATTGCTTTTGGTCGGAACCAAACGCACTGTTCAGTGCTAACATTTTATTAAGTGTACAAATCCACAGCTGAATAAGACATAAAGTCATAATTAAAACAGTGCTCTGAGAAATCCATCTTCATACCTTCAGGCTCGATCAGGAGTCACAATAGACCACAACTTGTCGTTTAATAGTTTCTTTAGAAAAGCAAAAATATGGCGTTACCTTGACCACTGCTCACGGGACACAGCAAAGGCACAAACTCTCACTTCAGTCTGTAACTGTGTAACAGGAGACATTGAAATTTGTACTTTTTGTGTGATTATCTGAAAGAAAAGAAAAAAAATCATCAACACATGACTCTAACTGAGCTGTATTATTCAACTTCTTATATGTCCTTGAATCTGTTTTTGCTGCACTATATGCTGTAGAAATTTGCCTCTCTTCTGTAAATTAGGTGCGAGTAAAGAAGCTACATCTGCTAAGTGTAATAATTCAATAAATAAAAAGTTATTCCAGAGGAAACTTGAGTTAATCCTTTTGTGGCACTAGTATTTTTTATGTTTTAACAGTTTTTGTTGATAATTGTGACTCTGCAGATGCAAATGGCATAAAAATTGCTCCTTGTTTACTCAAAAATTGCAAGAATGTTTTTCTTGAAGAAGGACAATATATCGAATTTCAACCATTCATGCAAAACAAATTTGCAATCACAAAGGACTGTGTGAATGTAGTAGTTGATTGGATGTTATATTTCAAGTGTGAAAGTGCATCAATAATACAGTTTCTTGGCTGTATGGACTAACTGCCCTTAATACCCACATCCTCATGTAGTGACTGAGATAGTAAAGGAAAGAAACGTGTCTAAACCAAAGTTGATATAAATGATATCTCTATGTCTTTCCTCATATTTTGCAGCCCATTTTTGGTAACCTTTCATGCACTCTGTAACAAAAATAATCATGTGACATAGTGATAGAGTGGGCGCCCTATATACGGAGGCTGTTAGTCCTCGACAGCTGTTGAAGGTTCAATTCCCGACCTCAGGATGAATGTCTTTGTGCTCTTCTCTCAATGCCCATTTCCTGTCTCGAAAACTGTGAATAAATGTCACTGCTACCTCAAAATACTAAAAATAATATGTATAGGTTTTACTCTTCATCAGTGTTTGCGCTGATTTGTGCTGGCCTTGCAGCACAAATTCAAAGTTTAATCTGTGTTTTCAAAGATCCCTAGTAGGAATTTTAGTTGTAATTATTTTTGCCTGGTGGCAATACGTTAACTACATATAGATTAAAAACTCCTGCAACTTCTGAGGTAAAGAAACAGGCTGGCCCAACTCTTCAGGGCTAACATGTCCCTAACGCTCCCTTTTGCTCTGAGACGCATGGTCGATCCGATTCAGTGACCAGATAACCAGACCAGAACACTGCCTGAAGAGACCAGACAAGTTCCCCTTCCTCTGAGACATATGGGACCACTGGTCCAAATACCTGTCACCTCAAACTCCAAGAAGGGCATGCCTATTCATGAACAGCTGGTGGCTCATGACTCTCCTCAGCAGCTTTCTCAGTGAGAAGTCTGCAACAGGTCATCATGCCGGAGGTAAAGCCCAGGCCAGATTCAAAACGGGGAATATATACCTTTGGTAAATTGACAGCTGTCCTGTGCACAGCAGATTCTAGGATCACCAGAAATTGTGACTCCAGATGGTCTGTTGAGAAGCTAGACTGAAACACACATAATCACATTTTCTGGTAAACAGTAAATATTACCACACTATAACTTTGAGAAAAAAGTATTTATACTTTATACATTCTACTGATTTTCAGGTTAGATATTTAAGGCCCACTACAATCCATTTTCACCTGAATGTTGTTTTTAGAGAATGCTCTGGTGAGTAAACTAAACTTTGAGATTTTATATTGCAAGAGTGTAAGAAATATCTGCGCTGGAGTTTGAGTTTATTTTTCTACAGTAAACTTTTCACTAAATTTTCCACAATGGAGAAAAAAGAAAAAAAAGTTGTTAGTCAAAATACTAACAGGACAGAAACTGTAACTTTGAAATCAAAAGGACAAACTGTGAAAACTAATCCTGTAAGCAATTCTTAATGATGCTTTCCATGATTTTATTACACTTTTGTTTCCTCTGTAGACGGAACCAAACTAGACACTTTCATCACCAGCGACTCTTTAGTCTTCTGCCTATTTCGGGTCATCAGCTGGATTTTATTATTTAGAAAGTAAATGTTATTTACAACTTTTCAGATTGAAATTTAGAAAGTTCCATCTTATTTCTTTTCTTCAATAAAGTAGTTTAAAAATCACCACGAGGTTCGTTAATGAATGTTCATTACGTCAAAACTTTGAATGTTAAGCTACTTTTATTTAATGGATTTAGATATAAAAATACTCAAAAATGTGCATAACAATGCTTTACACTTTAATCAAGCTTCTTGACATAAAGTTGGTAGTTAAACTTGTTATTTGACAGAAAAAAACTAATACAATGACATAAATAGAAACACTAATCTGATGTGAAAGAGATTTTCTTTGGGTGTCTTGACACGCGCTAACAAATAAAATACATTATTATTGTTATCAAAGGAGAGAAGACTATTTTAGGATATCTTTGTGCAGATATATTAAAATACAGGATTCTTGGGGCGTGCTGTGGTGGCGCAGGGGGTTAGCACGCCCCACGTTTGGAGGCCTTAGTCCTCGACGCGGAAGTCGTGGGTTCGACTCCCGGTCCCGACGACCTTTGCCGCATGTCTTCCCCCCTCTCCTCGCCTTCCTTCCTGTCAGTCTACTGTCAAAAAAATGCGAGCCACTAAAATAATAATTTTAAAAAATACAGGATTCTTCTCCATTTTACATCTTCCGAGCAACATTACAGTCTATCAATGTGTGTAAATATTTAAGTATGCAGTGGAGTAATTTAGAAGTACATGAGTGTCTGCATTTGTGAATTTTTTTGGGCTGAGTGAGATAACAAGAAGAGCCCATGAGGCTGTCCCTCTGAAGTCAGCACTGCATGCAGTGTTTACCCACCACATATTGAGCAGTGTTGACCAGAAAGGCCCACTGGGGCTCTTAGACCAGCTGCTGTAGTCCTGGCACACACACATTGCCCTAAAAACAAACATCTCTCCCCCGGATGGAGAAACAAACACACAGCAAACACTGATATCACCTCACATAGCCCTTCAGTTCAATCGTCTCCTCCACCTTACGCCTCATCACACATTTTATAATTATCAGTGCAGAGTAATTAACATCAAAATTAGGACCCATATTTGCATATCTACCATCATTTGCATATATGCCCAGGAGCCCACCTAACATTCCTCCTCATGCTGCAAAGAACCAGGAAGAAGCACAATTATTTTATCCAACAACTCAAGCAGCCATAAAAAGCATTCCATACCAAGCTGTAAAAATTGTTTGCTCCCTCAAATATTTTCTTTTGTTGCTCATTTTTCACACTTGGATATTTTTAAGATCAGGTCATCTTCATCTGATATTTAAATTGTTGTGATATAAAACATTTTTAAAAATACCAAAATCTTTAAAGATGTTAACACTTCTTCACACCTCCCTACAATAAAGTTAAAAAGATAAGAACCGTAAAATTAAAGTAGGCTGGTAGGAACATGTAAAGACGGACAAAATCGAAAGACTCTGGGAATCTAGAAAAACTATAGGAGGGCTATATGGAGAGGTTTCCTAATGACGTAACCAGGGAAGAATAATAATGCAACCCTTTCAAAACAAGAAAAGGCAAAGTAAGATAGAGGCTATACAGCTGCCCCATTTATACATCTCACTTAAGCTCATAAACCTTTGGAGTAAAATCCATGACTGAAGAAAGGAGACCAGCAGCAGTTCTCGAAATCAGGAGCAGGGCTGTTCAAGCATGGGGAAAAGAAGTGAGGAGCAGAGTGACAAAACATCGCTCTCTCTGTGGCATTTGCCCTCTGAATGGCATCAGCTCAGCGGAGCAGAACAGCCAAGAGTGATGCAGAGTCAAAAGAATAAAGAGGAGGAGGCAGGCAGAAAAACACAACAGAGGAAAGAAAGAGAACAGAGAGGACATGAGTGACAGTAAAGAGGTGAGGAGCAACAGGACGAGCAGAGCACTTCCCATCAGACACAGTTTCACCAGTCACTGCACAGAAGAGGGGAACCTGCGTTATGCCTCTGAGTTCCACATCGCTCTCACGATTTATGTTCTGGCATGGGTAACAACTGGATGGCTCTGTTGGAAAGGTGCCTGTAAATCTGATCATGTTTCCTTTTGTTTGTTTTTTTGCTGTTGTTGTTTTTCGTCTACCTTTTTACTTTAGATCCCCTCACAACCTCTCAGGCTGTGTTGTCTGGCACTCATCCACCCTCCACTACTTTACAGTGTCTTATGTAAAGGTATTCAGCTGAAAGTCATCCGTCTCATGCATACTGTAAATTGTATTTTGCTGAGCTTGTAAAGCTTCAAAATAGAAAATCTGCACATACACAAAACATCCCTCAATGTGTCTTATGCAAAAGCTAAACATCCAGGAAGCACTCAGAGAAATTGATCTACTTTTAAAAAGAGGAAATGGCTTCACTCGACAATGAGAACTCTAATCAAATGCTGGAAAATGAGTGACATAATACTTCCCTGGACCACAGCAGGTCAGCTAGGATCAAGCTAACTAGCAGGCAAAATAATAAAAAAAGGAAAACAGGAACTGAATTCAGAAGAGTGAGTGTTTTGAGCTCACGTTCAATAATAAATACATTTGCTAGCGTCTGCAAAACAGTAAGTACCCTAAACCATGATTTATATTTTGGAATTTTGTGTAGTCACAATCACCTTGCAACTGTGTTCAGAAGACAAAAACTAATTATTGAGATTAAATTAGTTGCAGTTTGTTTTTTTACATCTGATTATACTTTGCTAAGGCTTATCAGGTTAGATCACTTGATTAGATTAGATTTTAAAAAACAACATTAAGATAAAACTTAGTGGAAGATAGCATATTTTTAATTACAATAGCAACTGAATCCTATGTCAGTTTACATGCATGTTATCTGAATTGTAAATCTGTAAATGACATGGCTACTCTCATAAATTAAACAAAATAAGAACTGGTCATAAAATTAGTCAGAGATATTTATTTACACTATTAAAACCAATAAGGTTTTAAACAACCTAGTAAGGCAGTAAGAGGTTTTTCATGTTACAATTCCTTGATTTATCCAAATAGGATACATGAAGGCTGTAAGGATGGATTATTCTTAGTGTGTGCATAATACGGTATGTTTTCTTTTCCCATCATTACCAAGACCTGAAAAATACCTAAATGAAATTGCTCAATCTTTGAGACTTCTGCAGGCTGCGTACAAATCTTGCATGGCGTTATGGCATCCTGTCTTCTTGCCAAATGCATTAGTGACATGTGAGGAGACATTAATTAGGAAGACAAGCAACTGTTTCAGCCAACACTAGACAGACTCTCTTGTTTTGGCTTGTAGACTTTTATTAAAAGAGCTGAGCTGAATATATCCACCTTTGAAACCTAAATGAGACGATGAAATCTCCAAAGAAACTGACACTTCTCTAAACTTAATGCAAACCTACTTAGTCTGGCTATAGACCATATGGAGGACTTTTATAAACAGAAAAAATAATGATAATGTTTGCTTTCGCGCAGACAGCCCATCCTGGCGCTCCTCCCTCTAGAGACCCAATTAATACCAGTGTAAACCGCAGCTTCCCTTCGCTGGCAACACCAGTCACCACAACGTGTGTCACACGTCTCTGTATGCGTCTGCGTGAGCGTGGGTGTGTGTGTGTGTGTGTGTGTGTGTGTGTGTGTGTGTGACAGAGAGAGACAGAGGAAGTAGAAGATGTGAGAATATCATAGGGTGAGGATGTGATTAAATACAGCATGGCTGCCATCTCTGAGAACTTATCTATTAAAACACACTAAAATTTTCTTTGGATTGCTTTGCAACAAGCTACTAAACATCAAAATTAGACAAACTATAGGTTCATGCTTATGGTGGAAAACATCTCAAAAGGTATTCAGCAATAAATAGCATAAATTATGTTGTTTTTCAACAAGCTAATTATTGTGAAATTTTTGGAATGTGAATTTTGATGCATTTTGAGCAAAAAGAGTTTAAAAGATGAGTAAATTAATCAATTTCTTTATAAATAATCTTAATTTTTTTTCAAACCCAGTCCATAGACTTTGTTCCCGATTGACCTCGTTAGCAGGTCATCAGTTTCACCAGAAGCTTAATAATCACCAATCAGTTTGAATTAGCTGTCTGAAAGCAGGGCAGTTGGTCCTTCAATCAGCAAGATTGACAAAAATTATTTTACACTGGGTCTTAAGCATTTTAAAACCCAATGTACAATTTCTTATTTTTAAAGCTTTGATATTTTTATTATTATTATTGTTTTTTTCAAAATAAAAGTTTACATTTTTAGTTAAATAAAACAAGGCTTTTCAAGCGATGTACCCTGCCTACCCAATACTTCCTCCACTTCACTCAGATTAAAAATGACAAGAATTCACTTTCTCATTCCACCTAAATTAAAATTTCTAACCCCCATTCAGACGATCAAGACTGAGAAAATAACCAATGCCTCAGGGATTCCTGGTAAAACTAATTAAAGTTTACCAGAATCTTCTATTTCTCACTAAAAAAAGGGTGAAACGTTTACTTTTTACCGGTCAGTACTCTTCTTCATGTGTCTGGTGCAAAGCTTAAAATGTAAAAGATTTCAAATATTCAAATGTAAAACAAAGAATTCATGTTTTGCCAGAGAACTGAAACTGAAATAAATAATTAAATAAATGGCATTTAGCTTATATCCTAACTATGCATATTGTCGCTTAAAACTAATTGTGAACCTTACAAATTACATGACATGGACTATTTGACATTCAGAACATTTATATACAGTACATGATGATGATGGTGCACAAAATAACCACAGTTTTCTTCCCAAAGGATAAATAAATAGCAATTATCTAGGCAAGTACCACTCAAAACTACTATAACCTGCCTTCACTTGTATTGAGCATCTGCTCCACGTTACCTGCGGGGCAGAAACTGGCTTCTTAACGAACCTCAAGTCAATAAAGGGAAGTCCAACTACTGAATATTCAGCAGAACTTAACCAGAGTCCCATCCTAATCTCGTCTGAAAATCATAACAACGACCGGCACTTCAATTTCCAACTTGTGTAACTCAAGCCTCCAAATTGCGACTTCTGTTCCAAACCAATGAAGCTGATTTTTCCGTCTACTTTATTTTTCGTGCTCCTACCTTTCCCACCGAGAGCGCAGCAGGAGCCGGAGAGAAGCCAAAGCAGCACAAACGGGACGCCGAGGATGTGCATGTTTTTATGGAGCCGAGTGTGAAACGTCTTCGCGTGCTCTCCTCTCCTCAAATCCTGGCACACCTCGCGAGCGCGGGGATCTACTCGGCTGGACGGTCGCGCGAAGGAATCTTGGAAGGTCGAGAGACTATCAGTGGCAGCGCGAGGAGAGAGAGAGAGAGCGGCGCCGACGTCTAAGCAGCGTCAATTAACTTCAGTTTTACGGATATGACGTTTCAAAATAAAGCAAGGTTGGATGATTGTGTTGCTTTCAATCAAGAAAACACTTTCTAAAAGTCTGCGTAAACAAAAAAAGTTAAAATATTAGGAATTTCGCAAAATTTATTTGGATTTTTTTTTTTTTTTTTTTTAGCTTTTACACAGCTGAAGTTCACACGTTGTGCAATTTTATTTTGAAGAATAAAATTGCTGCTAAATCGTGACTTTTTAGGCAAGCTTGACTTTACAGTTTATGGAAAAATAAAATAGTAAAAGGGCATGGAAAATAAAAAAACAAGTGATTTATGTAGATAATGAGAGGAGTTCTAACCTTTCTGAAATGTACAGTTGCAACAATAATGCTTAAAGCGGCTCTCACGTGAACATACCTCTGATAAAAGATACGGCTTTTGAGACAAGAGAACACCATGAGTCATTTTAGTTCGTTTAAGTTTTTTTGTAATCTTTATTGTGACAAATATCCTGTACAATTCAACGATTCACATCCACTTATGCCACCGCATTTCATGTTAATGTCGGTTTGGAGTTTTCCTGATTGCTCGCTTCCACGTCTGTTTGGTATCGTTTCGCAAGCTGTTCCAACTATTTCATTAAAATCCTGCTGCTGTCTTTTCCCGTCTGTGTCTTTCTGATGTTTTTCTCTGTTATTTGCCGGATCGGAATCAGCATGATGTGACATATTTTTGCTGTTTTCACCTAACAAGAAACTCTGATCATTGCAGCTTTACTCCCCCTCACAAAACTCCCAGTCTTAAAGTTTGTTTCCCCTGTAGCAGAATCACTGCTGTGTGTTGTTCAGCAATTCCCCTGTGCTTCTTCTTCTCCTGAATATAGGTGTGCATTCTGGGGATTAGAGAGAGGAGAAGACCACGAGTGATTTAGGTGAATAATAGAGATATTATGTTATTCACAGAATCATAACCCCCATTGAGTGGGTTATGATAGAACCCATAACCCACTCAGTGGGTTCTGTCCAGGGTGTACCCTGCCTCTTAGTAAGCTTTGCTGACTTATATTTGTCTCTCTTTACTGATATAATAGAACATAAGTAATGATCAAATAGAAACCCACAGATGAACACATCTAAACAAATAAGTAAGTACTAGTACTGCTACTGCGATTACTACTACAACTAATGCTACCACCGCCATCATCATCATCATCATTATTATTATTATTATTATTATTATTATTATTATTACATTCTCAACATTTCTTTATTAAAGTTCCAACCAGGTCCCTCAGGTTTAATCTCAGCCAAGTGCAAATAACAACAACAACAAAAACGCAACCAATTCCTGCACCATAAAGTCTTTTGTATTTCTTTGGCACTGACTCTGCATTAGATGTTTGTCCAGTTGCTCTCGGAAACCTTTCCTATGCTTCCCAAATGCTTCCCAAATCTCCACTTACAATTGGCATAGCTCAAGTTTTTGTATCCCACAGACACTTGATTTCTGTCTCAACATCTTTGTTCTTTGCCATCTTCATCATATTTTGTTGTTCTTGTCATGGAGCACAATGTCTGATCTGTTTGCAGAGATGGTACGATCTGTAGGGATGGTCATGCCCCACATGAGGACATAAACCCCATCGTCAACCAGTTTCTGAGTCCTCTCTTGTACCACTTCTCCGTTGCACCTGCATTCATTCTCTGGCACAAACTGTTTTGGTGCCAATATTTTATTTGATTAATGGTTTCCTAATGTGTCCTATAAGCACAAGAATACTGACATTTGTGGAAAAGAACAGGAGGTGAATATACTCAAATACATTTGTTTGATGATGATGATGATGATGATGATGATGATGATGATGATGATGATGATGATGATGATGATTATGATGATAAATTACACCTAAAGATTGTTCTTCTGAAAAAGCTCAAGCTTAAAATATCACACGCATTAATTTTACATTGTTGCAACAATTATGTTAAAACAACAGGGAACAGTTTGATTTATGGGGTAAAATTGTTAAGGAAACTAATTGCAACACAATTACAGTGTTTTAAAGTGAGTACCTAGTTTATTGTCGCGCCATACTTCAGAACCACGGACAGTTCCTTCACTGCTGTTTAACGTTTCCCCACAAGGGGTCGCACTTTTGTCTGTTTTAAAGTGCGGAACCTTTAATCGTTCACTTCACAGAGCAGGGGGAGTGGAATAATAGTAACACCCCGACCAAATGTGAAAATTGAAGGTAACAAACCGATGAAGGCTTTTGCTATGGAATGATGTGTGGGTTGTAATATAGAGTTATTTTGTATTTTATTATCACAGTATTTAAATGGTTCAAATCATAGGGCACTGCTCTGATCGATCAGCTAAGCAGGTTATTGATTCCTGGCATCTCAATGTCAAATCGGTGTTTATCAGAGCGTTGTTGTTTTATAACTTTAACACCTTAAACTCAATACATTAGAATATCACCGAAAAGCGCTTTATTTCAGTATTACAATTCAAAAAGTTGAATCCATACATTATATGGATTCACTGAACATAGAGTGATATGTTTCTAGTGTTTATTCCTCGTAGTTTTGATTATTGTGACTTACAGCTAATGAAAGCCCTAAATTTGGTTTATCTAAAATTAATAATTTTACATGGACAAAATTAGATCTTTTTTTGGTCTACAACTGTCTGATTTCACGTGTTAAGCCAGATGAATAAAAATAACAAGTCTTCTTTTTGGATGAAACTACAATTATCCTTTCATTTGGAAATTATGACTGCAGATTTGAAGAAGAGTGCAGAAGCAAATTTCTTGAGGTGTAGTGGGAAGTTTCCACAGTCAGTTGGGATTTGAGGAGCCATGCATTCTGCTGGTGTTGGTCCACAGTGCTTATGAAGTCCAAACTGAGCATAGACAGCTGCCAGAACATTTTAATGTATTTGTTTTTACTTTGTTTCGATCTCCAATATTTTGTACATTTGATGGAGAAAACTTAAAAAATAAAACCATGTTTTTAACGTTGAATTCAGTTTAAGCAGCTAAGTGGTAGATACTACTTTCACTTGCGATTGTGCACATCATAAAAGAGTCTGCATCTGACGCAGCTATATAAACTATCCTTGCGCGACGTGGAAAAGTCATTTGCCCCTAAACCTGATAAGTGGCACAGCCACGTTCAGCAACAACTGCCATTGAAGTGTTTGCGAAACTGACGAGTCGTTTACATAGATGTGAAGAAAATTTTGATCGATGCCTCTTTGTTGATTTAATTTGTCTGATTTCTGGAACACTAAAAAACTTATTTTAAGGCATTCAGAATCAGAGATAAACTTGCTGGTATGCTTCAGGTCAGTGTTGTACTTCACAGCCCAAGTGTGTTTGAGATGGAGGTCAAGAACTGATAGCCAAAGACTCTCCTTTAGGATATTTAGAACAGGATTCAAGGTTTTGTCGACAGCAAGTCATCAAAATCCTGAATTAGCAAAGTAGTTCCAGATCATCAAAGTACCACCATATTTAGAATAATTCTTGTTTGGGAAGGTCCAACACTCTTCCATGTTTTCTGCACTTGTGAATAATTGGTCTCACATAATCAGAAAGCCTTAAAAATGTATTTCCAAACTTTTCTTTACTGATGTCATAGATGTCAGCTGATTTGTTTCTGATCTGTTTTTGTATTTCCCTAGATATGGGCATTGTGTGCTGCTTTTTCAGACCTGTCCCCCCTGCTTCATATTGTTAGACAGATTCTATTTAAATTATATTTTTTACTTGTTAAAAAAGGGCCAGGTTGGTTTGTGGAGTATTTTTATGTTATATTGAAAGCTGCTTTCGTATTTATCTTTATTTGAATTTAAAATGTGATGGATGATCTGAAACATTTAAGTGTGACAAAAAAAAAAAGCAGAAACTCAGGGGTTGCACTGTACCTCTAAATGTTGCACCCAATCATAACTCTCTAAATCTGCTTAGTTTTGCTAAAAGTTCTTTTCAGCACGTAAATAACTTTCAGCCATTTCTCATGGCGGTACTAATCTATTTGCTTCAAACTCCTGCTTTAAGATGAGCGGAAATTTAAACTTGTAAACTGTATAGAAAATGAATGAGATTGCCATTATGTTCATCTTAATGTGATTAAGTACGACTTATTCACTCAGAACAACTTGTAAATAAAGAATACCTTTTAGATAGAAGATAATGTATCCTTTCTCTCAATTTCATTGAAAAGTTTGGACTTTTAAGACTTTCCTCTGCTTTCCTCTCAGGTTACTCTGACACCAATAGTGTGAGTGAGTCAACCAGGATGGCCTCCTGCCGTGTTCCACTGGTTTTGTTAGCCTGCGGCTCTTTTAATCCAATCACCAATCAGCACATGCGGCTATTTGAGCTGGCCAGGGACCACATGCACAGCACAGGTCAGGTTCGAACATAACAGACGCAGCGTCTTCTACTTGTGTTTTTGTTTGGCATTAAAGCTATCCCCTTAGTGTCAAAGCAGCTAGATCATTAGACTGACGTCCATCAAGTGAATGTAATGTGATTTGGTTGCCTGCAGATCAGCAGTACTGTTCAGACGTACTTAATTGTTCTCACCAAAGTAGTTATTTAAAGCTTTGGTTATAAAATCCATCCATCCATTATCCAACATGCTTATCCCTTGTGGAGTTGTGAGAGGTGGTGTACACGCTTAACAGGTCGCCAATCTATCGTAGAGCAACACAGACACAGTCATGATTTTGGACTGTGGGAGGAAACCGGAGACCTTCTGGCTACACGGTAACAGTGCTACCAACTGTGCCGCTGAGCAGCCCCGAGTTGTAAAATTATTGTTTTAAATTAACCTCTTCTCAACTACGTAATCCAAAGAGTTGAAGCAAAAATTGGGGACCTAAAAATGTATAAAAATAAGCTTAGTGATCAGTTATTTAATTAGGATTATGTTTTTACTTCAATTGTTTTACATCTGTGTTGCCTTTGTTGTGTGTAAAAAGGGTTTTGTTAATAAAGACTGCTACACCCTGTGTGTCGATAGATATCTGCATACAGACAGTATGTCGTGCATACCTGATGAGCTGGAACCTGCTTTTGTTAACGATATTACTGAAGGATCATTAGACCTTTGTGGTTATCGTAAATACCACCTAGCAAATGTTGCTCCAATTATTTAATATGGAAGCAGGATTTAGCGACATTTTTATAATTCCAGCATCATACAAAACGTAAATCATTATATATATAGATATCAGCAGAAGTGTTAGTGAGAACAAGAAGTCAGCAAGAAGAAAACAACTAATGTTAACATTTATAAATCTTTCCCATGTATGTACTGAAACTCTCCTTAAACATGGCAGCTTTAGTAGCAGTAAAATACAGCTGGGTTTGTCTCAAGGTCCTAACAGCATCATTATGTTATATCGTCCCTGTGTTGGATCCTTTGTGAATGTATGCGTAGTGCACATTATAGTTTCCATGAACACACAACCTGGAGGACCCAGGACATACAGGAGGAACTATGTTTCTATATAAGGGAATACCTTATATATATATATTGGATAGTTGGATGGATGGATGATTAATACTCTTGCGTGCTTTTCTTTGACCATTTTTATCTGATTTGCCTTAAGGTGCACGCATCTCTGCTGTTTTCCTTTTTGTTTGTGCCACAGTTTCATTGCAGTACTGATTTTTTTGTAAAATCAAAGTAATGTTGCAAGGTCTAAGCTATGACGTTTGTTACAGTGTAGATCGATTAAGTCATGGGCAAGCACTCGTATCACTGAGTTATAATAAAAGCAAGTCATATTTAAATGTCAGATCTAATGAAACATTCAGGATACAACCTCATAATCTCTATGAGGATACTTTATCTTCTGAATAAAGTTATTTTTCTTTATTGACTGTCATGACCTGGAAAAACGGCTTTAATAATCTCTCTCCTCAGGCCGGTACGAGGTGGTGGGGGGCATTGTGTCTCCAGTGAGTGACGGATATGGAAAGCAAGGTCTGGTCCCTGCGAAGCATCGGATTTCTATGGCTAAACTGGCCCTTCAGAGCTCTAACTGGGTCACAGTTGATGAATGGGAGAGCCAGCAGCCAGACTGGACGGAGACAGTGGTCACTATGAGGTATAAAACACATTTACTGTACGGTTTAAAAACGGCCACGTTTGGAAAAGCAGACTGAGAAGTGAAAAAATGCCGTTTCTTTGGTTATAACCTGCTCTGGTGCGTGCAGAAATGCATATCTGGACGGTAGATGGATTACTTGAGTAAAATATAAAGAAGCAACCGAAGTACTGCAGTGAAGAGGAGTCTAAAACAACAGAGTTATACGAATAATTAAGGGAGACGAGCGAGCTGTCTTCTGTAGAAATCAAAGTGGAGTATGCATCAACTAAAACAGTTAACAGCAACATGTAACTGGCAGAAAGAGAGGAGCTTAAGTACTGCTGGGGATAATGAGGTGAGTGGATAGAAGTAAGTAAATGAGGACTAGCGACCAAATGTTGCCCGGGACAGAGTGAGGGTAGCTGAGGATAAGGGAAAGTGATGTGAGAAAACCTAGCTCAAATCAAGTAGATCAACAATTCAATTCACTCCAATTCAGTTCTAATTATAATAGAATTTAAAACACAAGTCAATAACCACAAACTTCAATATGTGTAACTGGTATTTCGTGTTAATGTGTAAAATTGAATTGTAGAACTGGAGGAAAAGCCGTTAAAAGGTTGCAAAAGACTTGAGACTGAATAGCAAGAAAATGACCCTAAACATACAGTGAGAGCTACAAACCAATGATTTAGATTAAAGGATATGATCGCTAGAATGATCAATACATGCATACTGGCTAAGCTTTCACAGTATAATTTCCTTCACGCTTTGCAGTAAATCGCTTCCTTGAAAGTCTGATGACATACATTGAATTGTGATTTCAGCATGGAAAAATAAGAAGCTTAAAGTTTATGAATGATTTTCCGAGCCACTGTTCATCATTGTATATGAGACTGCAATTAAATGTAATTGCTGATTAATTTGGAAGTGTACTCTCGGTTTATTGTAAGTAACATATTTTGCAGGTTTATTATCTGAATGGCAGCTAGGCTGAACTTGATTTCCTACGAAGTGAAAACAAGGTCCCAGGCTGTTAATTTCATTGAATAAACAGTGGCAAAAGCTTCTATGAAGCCATAGAGGCAGAAAGATGGAGACTGCACTCTCAAGACTGCTAAACTGGATGCCTTTGTTTGCGAAAGCAATTTGTTTTCCCTGGGTGAGGTTCTTCATTGCTGTAAGGACATAAGATATCTTTTGTTTATATTATTGTAATTCTTTGCATACTCGTCCCCAAAATCTAAGACTGTAAAACTTTTCTTGGTGGATCTGGGTAAATCCAGATCCTTTATTATTAGATTTTCAGGCCTGACTGAAAAGGAAATATTCAGGGAAAATGTTTAACCAGTGTATATTTTGTTTTTGTTATATGGAATGCTGCTGTATCGTTTTTGCAGTTCATATTTATTGCTCATTTTTGGTGTTTGTTGCTGATAGCTTATATGACATTCTAGTGAATTGAGGTTGTGTGTTTTTTTTACATGTGCAAGAGAATTCAACCCTTGATCAAAGTACTCGGCATTGAAAGCTCAGAATGCAAAGCTTACACACAAAAAATGTATTTGATATCTTACAGATATCTTCTTTTCCACTTTTTTGCAAATTCTTCAGATCACACAACAGATTTTAATATCCAAGAAAGATAATCTAAGTGAATAGAAACAGCAGTTTTCGAATGATGACTTCGTTTAAGACGGGAATCCATATTGACCTTTCCATATGTGGAAAAATGTAATTGCTCGTACACGTCATAAATGAATTGTGATTAACCATATTTTTTTAGCTGGATAAGTTCAATTTTACTTGCCACACGCAGGCTGGATTTCCATCAGATCTGCAGTAACAAGAAATATGTTAAACAGAACCTGTATTACAACTTTAAGTAGGCTAAAAGACAGATTATACACAAGCTATTTACATGTGTGAATAAAAATAATTTCTATGGCTTTGGGACTCCAGTAATCTACAGGGAGAGGCATTATTTGCAAATGGAGAAAACATGGAACAGTGGAGAACCTTCCAGAAGGTCAAAATTAATCCAGAATAACATTTTAGGCACCGTGGGACTCACTTACCTCAATTAATAGATTCAGGATTTAACAATAACAGACTGGGCAAAAATGGGAACCATAAATCTCCAAGGTGAAAAATTGATGCTGACAAAAAAATAAAAAACAACAAAAAAAAAACACAAAGGCCTGCCTCCCATTTGTCAAAAATATTTAAATTTTTTCATTCTCATCCAGAAAATTCTTAAGGAAAATGTCCAACGATCAGTTTGTGGCCTTATGCTCAAGCCCACTTTGCTTGCGTGTTAGGACAATGATGCAAAGCTCACCAGCAAGTCAACCTCTGAATGGATTTGGAAGAAAAAAATCATGTTCTGGAATGTCCTAGTCAAAGTCTGTATATAAATGTGATTCAGATGCTGCAGAATAAATTTACACACCATGGTCATCCTTGAAAACCCTTTATATGGCACTGAAATAAAACAATTCTACCAAAAAAACTTACACTCCTTCACAATGATGTGAAAGCAAACACATAATGGGAGATGATGATGCCAGGTGACACCAGCAGTTATTAGGTTTAGGGAGCCAATACATTTTAAAATAGGATCAAGTTGGTTTGAACAAATTTTTTTGTAAACTTTATGCTGTATTTGCTCAGGTTATGTTTGTCTGGTATCAACATTTTTGAAGATCTGATGTGTTTAAGTGCGACAAAAGTGTAAAAGTAAGAGGAAAGGGACAAACTTTGTGACTCTGGGCTACGGCTAAAAGCATCTGCTTGTATTTTTCGTATTTGCCATCATCCATCTAACTATTTGCATCATCATTTTTGTTCTTGTTCCCCACTTCTCACAAATCGCCTCATGACTGGACCCCACACTGTTCTACACGCCGCTGGTCTATAAGCTGTGTTTGCGCAACACATGAGCTTATTATCAGAAATGAAGTGGACCGTTGTCATGGGGCCGTAAGGAGGCCGCGTCACACATTATGTCGTTCCCCCACATGCACACTGGACTCACACATACAAACATTCAGGAACAACTTTAAGGAGCTTTATTTGAAAACATCTGAATTTGTCATTCATCTGTTCTGGTTCCTGAGCTGGTCAATGATATTAATGTTTAGTTTGAGTAAGCTCCAACATTTATATGTAGATACACAAATAGATTTCTTTTGTGTCTTTGTTCACCAGGTATCATTATGGGCGGATTCTGAAAGAATATGAGCAAAGCGCAGAAAGGCACAGCGACGCCAGTGGGAACTTTGCTTCTCCATCAAGTAAGACTCCTGAGTCATTGGGAAAATGAAAATGACTGAAATAAGTATTTCCTAAAAAATAAATGCCTTTTTTTTTATTTAGCTTTGAATGTAAATAATATAATTTGTTTCCTGTTTAAAAGTCTATGTTTATAGGTTAGTTCCTAAAATATTTTAAATAGTTTATGAACTGTCATCTTTTCTTTTTTTTTTTACACATTATTGCCCTTGGACAAATTTTTCTTCCTTCCTATGATTGCTGATCATCTCCATCTCAAGGTCTTTGAGTAACAACACTTGTGTTGTGGTTTAGGAAATTGAACTTAGCTTTTTAGAAATCTGGTCAATCACCGTTCATGCAAGACTTGAAAAGAGGGACCACTATTTTGTGACATACGCACTAGGATGGTTTATGTAGATTTATTCCTAAAATAAGTAAAATGGTACTTAGAAAATTCACTTTAATATCATCTTTGCAATGGAATATCCCGCTAGCTACAGGTTTGTCATAAAAATTGTACAAATGATTCATGGATTAATATGAAGGGGCTTAAAGAGGTCTGAGATGAGGTAATGTTCTGCTGTTAACTAATGAACCTCATTATACGATGACTGCTGTAACAGATGTTTGTGTTAGATTCAACACCAAACTGCAGTTTCACAACATTGACAACAAGATTTTTGTATCAAACTGTCGTACGATATTGTTTCCCTCTCCTCTCAGGTCCGTTCCCCCAGCTGAAGCTGCTGTGTGGAGCTGATTTCCTTTCCAGCTTCAAGATCCCGGGCCTGTGGCTGGAGGACCACGTGGAAGAATTGGTCGAACGCTTCGGCCTTGTTTGCGTCAGCAGAGGGAGTCTGCAGCCCGAGCGGGCGGTACACGAGTCGGACACGCTCTTCCGCCACTGGCGGAACGTTTTCCTGGTGAGGGAGTGGGTGAGGAACGAGACGAGCGCCACAGAGATCCGTCGGGCACTGAGACGGGATCTGAGCGTGAAATACCTGATCCCAGACTCTGTGATAGAGTACATTCACCAGCACAAGCTGTACACAGAGGACAGCGAGAGGAGAAACGAGGGCACGGCGCTCAGGCCGCTTATCAAACAGGCACATCAGCCGAGAAAGAGTCTGGACGACTGATAAAGCAAATTAAGCTCCCATCCATCAGCCCTTCGTGGAGGATTTGTTGACTTTAATGTGAGGCAGATTTGCAATACATGGAACGGTCTGCAAAAGAGCACATTTAGATTGGGTCGATTCTTCAGAAGCATCGCTCCAGTGTCTTTTAATTCGTGCAAACAAATAATATGTTGTAATAACAGAGACTTACATTTATGGTCACTTTATTTTTATAAGGTTTTGCTGTCTTTCCCATCTTATTTCTTCCTCATATTATGCCATAAAATGGAATAAAATCTTTGTATTTGAAGCATTTTTGATGTTTCTCTTATTTATTTCTTGCCACTCTCAACCTCACACCCCACTTACATAGAAACTAAGAAAATTGTTTAATTGACTGCTTTACAAAGGTCATCTTCAGTAGTTTCAGTACAGGGTAAACCCCGTATCGAAACACCCCGTGTCGGGATTCAAACACAGGACATTCTTGCTGCAAGGTAACAACGCTAACCACTGTTCAACAGAGCAACCTACATGTTTTATAGCCTTAAGAAAAACACTCATCAGTGAGTAACTCTATATAGGTGGAAATAATGTTGTGTCACAGTAGCTCAAACAAAACAACGCCACAATGAATATGTGCTACGATCAAAACTAAAGCGATCTATTATCACTGTAATGACAGAAAAATCTTCGAGCTCTCCTTGTAAAGTTAAAAAAACACATCTTCAGTACATTTAAAGATTGTTGCTCGTTGGTGGTTGAAATAATCCCCCTTTAGTTTCACTGCAGAGTGATTTTGCACTAATAACTTTCATGTTCTAGTCTCATCGGCTTGTTATATAAACTGGTCAACTAGAGCGGGTTTTAAAGGACATTGCACTATGAAAAGTCATTTTGGACAAACTACATTCTCATATCGAGCATCTCACACACAGAGCTTTATATAAAATTAAATATGTTAGATTGAATTTCTTAGTTTATGATCAGAAGTGTAAAAAATACACTTTATTACATGCAGTAGCCATATTGGATTTTACTGTCCTGGTTGATAAGAAGCCTCTGACCTTCTTGTTCAGAATTTCAACTTCCTGTCTTTTTTTTGTTTGTTTTCAACTAGTAATTTTTGACATTTTAATTAAAAACTAAATGAAAAAGTCAAACTTTTGTTTTATTACCACTAAAATATCCAGTAGCTTCCAATGGTGCCTAGAAACCTTACAATGTATTGAGATGGTGTTTGTTGTATAAAGATCCACAACCACTGGTCCAGCTGTTCCTCCGTATTAACTCACCCTTCCCATGAATGAATATACATAACAGATTTAACATTTAAGATTGAGCGTTTTTCTTTCTCATGCTTATGAGGTTTTGAAAGAAACGTTCATCCGTCGGTGTCGCCAGCAGTCCTAAAATGCTGGAAGAACATTAAAAGTATGTGTTCTATTACAGGTTAGCAGTAGGCCACCACAACATTGCTCCCAGAGATCATCAACTATCTCTTTTTCCCCCCTTTGTCCTTCGAATTCCAGTGTGTGTGTCTGTTCTCTGCAGCTCCTTCCAAACAGCAATTCATTCTGGATCCATTCGGTCTCCCCATTATCCTCCCCATACTGTGTCTGGGAGGCCGATATTATTTTCACAGAAGGATTTAAAGTAATCCTGACAGTTGCTCGGCTACAGGAGGTGTTTTCTCACCAAGGCCCATGGCTGCAATTGCTGCCACACTGCTGACGCTGGATGGCATCCTCAGAAGGGATGAGGATGGTGTGCTGGGGTGTGTGGGTGTGTGTGTGTGTGTGTGTGTGTGTGTGTGTGGACATGTTTGCGCCCTCTGTGCAACTCGGTGGGCTCAAAAGAGAGATTAGCAAATTAATTGAGTTATTCAGGGAAGACAAAAGAAGTGGCAGGCCTATTGTGCTCCATGTAATGGTTTAATTTAGATCGTTTAAAGCTCAGGTGATTTAGCTGTGCTGTCAATGTTCCTTTCTCCGTCCTGTCATTTGCATGGTCCCATGCAAAGGTATTCATCCCTTGAATTGTTTCCTCATTTTGTATTGTTGCGATTTCTTAAAAGGATTTTAGGAGTCTGCCAACACAAATGAGCACCCACCAGTAAGCATGCCCTGCAAAAAAAAATGTTTGGATGATTATAGAAGAGTGGCGAAAGGAAAGCGATTGCTGAGAGAAAATTACAAGTTCTGTTAACAGTTTGCCAAATTAGAGGAAACAGTAAACATGTAAAGTCAGGTGCTTGGTATGCTTATCTTCAGGCACAGGGAAGCTGGTCAGAGATTGCTGGGATGATGGATGGAGGTAAACACAGGATAATTGTGGAAGAAAACCTGTTGAAGGCTTAAAAAAAAAAAAAAAGACTTGATACTGTGAGTGGAGGTTCACCCATGACTATAGAAGCACCACAAGAAATGGTCTGGATCATAATATATGAATTTATGAGATTGGTCTGACAGAACTCCAGACCTGAATCCACAAGATAATCTGTGGCAAGACTTCAAAATTCACACTCACAGATGAATTGCATCATATTGGACTAAGCTTGAGTATTTATTTCTTTGAAGAATTAATAAAGATTTTAATTTAATTTTTTTATGGATTTATAAGTCTGGTACAGACACACCCTAAAATAGATGTCGCTTTATTTAAAGCACAATGTGATGCTACGGTTTTAAAGTTTTGACTCAGGGAGGCTGGATGCAAACACACTTGCATATTTTTCAAATGTTTATTTGTGAAGAAAATTTTAAACACTTGAATTGATTTCTTGCCTCTTTTAACCTCCCAACAATCCACTGAATTGTGTGGTTGTAATGTGAACAAGAAATGTGCATACTCTTGTAAAGGACTGTAACAGAACTCTGGGAGTTTGATGTTCTATTTTGAATTGCCCTGCAGTCAGATTTAAGGCTCATTTTTGCCGATAAAGCAGGGCTCCACAAAATTACAGTCAAAATATGCTCCAAAAATGGAACTGCGTGTAAAATCAATGTGTCTTTATCCTAATCCCACATAGAAAAGCAAGCCTGCGTCAGCATAAAGCACAGAAGTCTTTTTTTTTTTTTTTTTTTATATATCCTATCTGCACGCGTCAGGTTCCCTACTGTATACATGCAGAGGGGATTGAGACATTATACGGATTATCGGCTGCGGGAGGTGAAGAGGGAGGCGCGAACGATAATTTCAATTAAAAAAAAATAGAGTCGGCAGGTAATAGGATTAGAGTGAGTTTGGTTCAAATTGGGACTTTTAGCAGCGTTTCCTTCACTCTCCTCTCCGGCGGCCGAGCACAGAGCAGCGGATCTGCCCCGGCCAGCCTTCCTGAAGAGCCGCAGAGACGCAGTCGACATGCCCGTCGACATGAATGGATACTGGAAAATGATTTCCAATGACAACTTCGAGGAGTACATGAAGGCTCTGGGTGAGTTCACATCAGGCCAGCCTTATATATATATATATATATATATATATATATATATATATACTTGTATATATAAGAAACTCAACTTTCTGTAACAGATCAGAAGCTAGTTTCCCCCCACTTACTAATGTATTGCAATGCACGTTGTTGCAGATGTAAATGTTGCCATCAGAAAAATTGCCCTTTTACTGAAACCTGACAAGGACATCGTTCAAGACGGGGACCACCTGATGATCAAGACCCTCAGTACCTTCAAGAACTACAACATGGACTTCCACGTGGGCAAGGAGTTTGAGGAGGATCTCTCGGGAGTCGATGACAGAAAATGCATGGTGAGAGGATTTCTGCGGAGCACCACCAGTGGTGCATCACAGCCGGCTGGTGGTTGCATTGCTAAAACATAAAAAAAAATGCGGATGCCTGTGGCGCGGATAGACTCGGGTGCAGCAATCTGTGGGCTGATTTAGCAGGGGCCCACCCCACCACCCCTCTCCAGACTGCAGTTTAATGAGCAGATGGTGTGGTGAGAGCTGGTCATTTTTTTACACAACTTTTCCTCCCACTCCAAAACTTTCTCCATAGACTTTTTTTTTTTTTTTAAGCAGTCTTCTCTGTGACTGGATGTAATGAAGACCAACGGCCTGGCACTGCAGGGGGAACGCGCTGGAACGGGCAGCGTCAAAGTCAGGACTTATATTTAACTAGACTGTGTTTCTGAATGCTGAATAGGATCACAGATTAGCCAGCGATCACATTGAAAGAGGGGTTTGTATACTGATAGGCTGATTACAGATAAACTCTAGAGTGTTGGGAGGCTGTTCAAGAGAGATTCACGTGTGAGGGAATAATTGGAAAACGGGGAACAAGGGAGACTGGTGTTTCATTTATGGATGTCCGATGGAAGGGGCGCGTTTAGATACTCTATTTGTAATCAGCTTTTAAAGTACATTCGTTAGCTTTCTTTATTTTTATTTAAAGTTTAATTCACCATTTATTTGACCTGCTTCCACAACTTCCACAATTTCAACTTTTTTCCCCACTTATTCTGGTTGTATTGTTCTACTTGTATGTATCTTTTTGAAATGTCCCTGTAAGTAATGCTTATTTTTATTTTTATTTTTATTGACCTTTTCCCCCCTTCTCTGTGGCTCCTGACAGACCACCGTCACCTGGGAGGGAGACAAACTAGTGTGTGTTCAGAAGGGAGAGATAGAAGGAAGAGGATGGACCCAATGGGTGCAGGGAGATGAGCTTCATCTGGTGAGGAAACAGCGGCTCCTGGCATGAATATTAATCGAAGCAATTTAGACACTTTAATCCAGATCGAGAATGGCTCTCGGCACAGTATGTGAAACGCATATATCTCTTCATGTGTGACTCCAGTTTGAATTAGCCAACCAGCTCTACGCCTTCTGAATATATTTCCCTTAAACTGACTTGAAATAAGATCAATGAAATTATGCAGACGTAACAGATTCTTAATATTCTGATGTATTTGCAGTTTTTAAAAATCATTCAAAAGCCTAATCGCAAGTAATGACAAGCGCATTACCATTTTATTAGCTCGACAGCATAAGATTTTCTCCAGTGTGATTACTGCTATGGAAGCAAAGTAAAACTAATTTCCCAAATTATTTGGTTTAAGTGATGCCAGCAGATTTTTTCAGGCTGCGGCCACGAAATTAGGCATTACAGGATTTCTCCCAACATTGTGAGGAGCGGCTGATTTCAGGGCAACAGCGACCTCTGGTAATTGGAAATATATTGCATGTTTGAACAAACGATAGTAGACACAATATTTATTGATTTTTAAAATAATATTTCTATTTCACTAAGTGGAAATAAAAATATTCAATTTTTCTGATAGTTTTTTAGAAAAATGGCTGCATTTGTTTGAATACTCTAACATGGATCAAATAGTGCTACCATTTACATTTTAAAAACCCTCATTTAATTTATTTATTTATTTATTTGGTTTAAGATTATAGCTAAAACATAATTATTTTACAAGAAGAAAGGACATTTATTTTTTTTGATTGAAAATCTAGATTTATTAGGAAGTGAAGGGGGAAAATGCATGGCCTAATGACAAAAAATATGCAATGTATTTTTACAAATACTTTTTAATAAATATAATAGATGGTTTGTTTTAAAGTTTGATTTGTACAGGATAAACTATGTGTTAAAAAAATATTATGAGTTAAAAATATTCTATTTTTCTTATGTCTTTATGCCGCATTAATCCAGGGTTTTGACAAGATTATGTGGAAAAATTATGTGAAATCTGTGGATCTTTTATGTTTTGGGCTGCCGTTCTAAATTCTACCTTTTATCAATAATATCAATATTTTTTGCAGCCACTGCACCAATTCAAAAGCAAGGGGTTTAATGTGGGTTAATGGTGAACTTATTATGAAATTCCCATCAAACTGACACTGTCAGTGGGAAACTTTGTCTCTTGTCGGTAAATCTATAAATACTGACATTCTTTTTTTATTTTTTATTTTTCTCCTGCAGGAGCTGAGAGCCGGAGGCGCTGTTTGCAAGCAGGTTTTCAAGAAAACCTAAACTGGCCTTATTCGCCAACACAGAGTGATCCAACAGAAACTGGTTCAAAAAGACACACCAGATTCATCAAACCCAGCAACATCCAACATTCTTTCACCCTGCTACTACCCACATTGATTTCACAATTACTTACTTCCATCCATCCATCCATTTTCTTTACACCCTTGTCCCTAGTAGGGTCGGGAGGTGCTCAATTACTTACTTATTGTATTCAATTTGAATTTTTGCCTTATTTGTCAAGCAAGGGAGGCACGAAACAATGAAGTAATACTGTATTATTGTCTCAGGGCAGATGCTTTGATGAGCAGATTTAGATGAGCTGAACATTTGCACACTGCTAGCTGTAGCTGATCTGAAAGCTGAGCCAGTTTGAGAAAAAGTTTAGTGGAAATGAGGAAGATCTTTAACAAACTGATGACATCTGAGTGGACCAACTTGGTCTTCCTTATACGATCAAATCAGTCCCCAGTAAGAATCAAACGAGATGCGGTGCACAGAGTGTATTTCTCTGAAATTATTTGAGAGTGTACAGCTGATATTAATAGGAGTTAATCAATAAATGAAGCAGCTCTCAACAGTGTCATGTGTCAATTTCTGTGTCTGGAACCCTGTGTCATGGTCTCCAATCTGAAAATCTTATTAGACACCATCCTGCAGATTTTACCAATGTCCAGGGCTGGGGGCCACGACACTAAATCAAATTATGCATGTGTCCCCAGGTCATGTTACATATCTATCTGGTGAAATGCATCGACTCAAAGGTCAAGTAAAAGTCAAAGCTTTTACGTCAAAATGTTTAAATCAGTATTACAAATATAAAACGCTACATGAGAACAAAAACAATGGATTGCTGCACATCAGTCTGTTTGTTGCAGAAGGTGTGGTAGTAGTTTTTCTAGAACCAGAAATGTTCTATTCTAAATGACCATTGGTACAAGGAGGTTTGTTCTGTGCCTGCAGTAGCAGAAAGATCCAAAACTGTATCAAAACTGAAATGAGAAAATTGCCGAGGTGCACAAGACAAGCCACATGAGTCGTTCATCCATTTATTCATTCAAATTTGCTTTTAATGGTTGACACAATTAGAAAAAGAAAATCTATATAAAAAATTGGCTTTCTGATTTTGTCATGTTCTTTCCTGGTGTCAAAATCCACTATAAAACATGACAGATAAATATACAAAAATACACAGAGGATAGATTAAGGTTTTCAGGCCCAACCTGCCGTCCAACTCTTTTGCAGACTCTGAAATGTTTTCTTCCAGTTTTTTATATATTCACTGTATAAACATAATAAAACCACCAGAGCAGGAAGAGGGTCCAGATGCCATATAAGAGGTTGAGAGATCTCAATGACTCTATGTATTTTCTCAACACTCAGAACTTTGTAAACAAGAAAAAAGTGGGATCATATGTAGCGTTACCAAGAAGAATGAGCTATTGGAAATAAAAAGGTAATAAAAGTATCAAACCGCATGTTAAAATAAAGTTCAACTATATTCCATCATTTTCTTGATCTGACACTGAAGTGAACAGCTGTCAGAACAGAAGATGTCTCCAGCTACACATTATGGAAATAAGAGGCAATCACTCTGCCCACACTGGGCTCCAAATGAGTATAGCATTGTAGCTCACTGTTTGCATTGCCAACACAAATTTTTCCAGTTTGTGCCAGAATCTCTTTGTTTATTCATTGCTGCTTTTGCTTCTCGCACTGTTGTTCTGCCTCCCGTGGTTTCATGCGCTTTCTCAAGTTGCCACGATTTGACCTGTAGGTTTTGTGTATTTATGGTTCCCCAGAGGGCCACTGACTTCTCTTTCTGTTTTTTTTTTTAGGCTAATAAAGATGATGATGTGAGGCTGGGGTCGAAACAAAGTCTGACGCCATAGGTACATTTAAATTTAGCCTCCATAAAATGTCCTTTCTAAACATTGCATTCTCAGTTTTACAGCGCGCAAGTCCCCTTATGCTGCTACTTTTAACATTTGACATCACTTATTTCATCTCTAAAGTGTGCAAAGTTTCCAAGTTTTTATCTAACATCAGAGATTTTGCAGCAGCTCAGTTGGACAAGAAAGCTGAACAAGTGGTCCACCTTTAATCGGCAAGCTTTTCTCTAATCAGATTGTCCAACAAACAATGAATTTCCTGTGTTCTAAACTGTATCATGCAGGATTATTTTGCCATAATTAGTTGACCCTTTACTGAACCAGAAATGCTTACACAACATTACAAATCTCTGTAAGTACAGATGAGTAGAAGCTCTTAACATAAATTTGTATACTTAGCAAAATATGAAAAAAAAAAAATCAACTTTTCACTTGAGTACAATTATTTGCAAAAAAATAGATATCAAAAATAACTTGCTAAATAAATAAATGAAATCCATCTCTTTTTCTTTCCCTTTTGCAAATCAGAAAGTTGGATCATAACATTTTGTACAAATGACAGAGAGCAGAATCCTTGACTGTTCCTCTTTACACAATTTCTCCAGTTCATCCAGAGACACAGGTTTTTCCTCATGGATATGGTGGAGCCATGGATGCTCTACAAGCTCATTCGAGTTTTTAAAAGATTTAGGTGTAAAATGACCACTGAAAAAGGTTAGCTTTTTCCCAACCATTTTAGATCATCATCCTGTTGAAAGACCCTCATCATGCCCTTTGGTTTTCAGTCAGAGGGTAGCAGATTTTTGCTGAAAATCTTAAAATTTTTCAAAGAGTACATGATACTTTGCACTTTTCCAAAGTTCTAAAGGACTTTGGAAAAGAAAGATTATCACCACAAAAAAAAGTCTGATGAAGCATGAAGTTCTTTTATACATGGTATTTGCTCGCAGCCATGTTAACTCAAGAGTGTTTTCAACTGGAAAACTCAATCTAAATCTCATCTTAATAAAGCATGTGTGTTCAATTAAAGTCCCAGGAGAGGTACAGTTTAACAGTGTCGTAAATATTAATACATTTCCGGCTAGTTACAGAATGCCATGGATGTCTGACTTGTCCCAAACACGGGCAAAACATTCAGCTGGCCTGTCTCGAGCAAAATCTGAATTCTATTAAAAGCATAAGCTGGCATACCTGGTTTTCTGTGCCTCTACCATTCATAAGCTTTTGTTTACAAAGGTCAGCATTTT
Source organism: Brachyrhaphis terrabensis (assembly GCA_903067065.1). NCBI lineage: Eukaryota > Metazoa > Chordata > Actinopteri > Cyprinodontiformes > Poeciliidae > Brachyrhaphis > Brachyrhaphis terrabensis. The sequence continues at coordinate 79,438 of CAEGAG010137369.1, forward strand.
TTGATAATAGACTGTAGTAATTGTATAAACTTGTGAATGACTGGTGTTTCAATGTAATAACGTCTAATATAACAATGTCGAATGCAATATGATTCAAATATGTAATGTAACAATATTGATTCTTAGAGAACTAACATCAGTCATCTTTGCCACTGTGGCACCGTCATTTAAAAACCCTACATGTCACGTCACCATTTACAGAACACGATTCTCGCGAGATTTTCTTTCAGGAAGTTCCACGTCAGTGTCCAATGCACTGCTTTCTGTAATTGTAACCCCCGACCGAAGTGCTAGCAACGTTTTTATTCAATCAAACTGCGATAACACGGGGATAAAACATGGTAAGATACAATTTAAAGGCATATGCGTTTATATTGTTTCCATATATTTCAGCTGAGGTACTCGATTAACTTTAAAAATGTTGAGGAAATGTCAAATGGAAATTGTCTCTTGGAGTTAGCTTAGCGGCTAAAGAGCTTCAGTTAATATGAGGTAACTTTACAAAAAATGTTTAGGCTTAAATGGTTCCTCGGCCTTAAATGTTAAACCTTTCTTGGTTGAGTTAGGTGTCGTATTTTTCATCTCATAATGCATATATATTAAATCATTTATGTCGCATAAAGTCCTTCATGTTCAGTGTTAGCCGCTAACTGTTGATATAAATCACATTTCGGTTCTTAGCTGTATAGTGATTTTTCTCATCGTGGAAACACTTTGTTGTTTTTATCTATAAAGCCTCTGAGGCTGGACATTAAGAGGAGGCTAACAGCCCGATCGGACCGAGTAAAAAGTGTAGATCTTCACCCAACCGAGCCATGGATGCTGGCCAGTCTCTACAACGGCAGCGTCTGCGTATGGAACCACGAAACGCAGGTATGAAAACGATTTAAAGAGAAATCAGCGAGTCGGGTTGCACAAAAAGATGCACTTTTTGAGTAATGCAATGATAATGATAGTGCATCCTGATAGTAAAAATATTGCTCTAAATAATTATCGCATTTGTGTTGGAGACAAAGGGGATAACATTGCAGTCTATGTTCATTAACCTCTGTGTGTGTTTTTAGACTCTGGTCAAGACTTTTGAGGTGTGTGACCTGCCTGTCAGAGCGTCCAAGTTTGTGGCCAGGAAGAACTGGGTCATCACCGGAGCAGTGAGTAACATGTTTATTTGTTTATCCACATCTGCTAAAGTGGATGTAATTATTCCACATCATACTGTGCATTAATTGATGGTTTCCTACTTCTTTTCTGTCCTGACAGGATGACATGCAGATCCGTGTGTTTAACTACAACACCTTGGAGAGGGTCCATATGTTTGAGGCCCATTCTGACTACATCCGTTGCATTGCTGTTCATCCAACCCAGCCGTACATCCTAACCAGCAGCGGTGGGCTATTGACTAAGACACACTATAGGCTTCTTTGGTGTATATTTTGGTGCGCATGAGGATGATTGTGTTTTTGTGTCTGTGCAGATGACATGCTGATCAAGCTGTGGGACTGGGAAAAGAAGTGGACGTGCAGCCAAGTGTTTGAGGGTCACACTCATTATGTTATGCAGATTGTCATCAACCCCAAGGACAACAACCAGTTTGCCAGCGCGTCATTGGACAGAACGATTAAGGTAGGTGTCTTACAACAAGCAAGTTGTCACATTTGCTGTCACTGTAGTTGTGCTTCTAATCTATGTTTTATGCTGATAATGACATCTAATGCCTATCTGAAATGCTTCTGAAGTATTTGATGTAAACATAACGGCAATAATCAGACTTTTTTTTTGGACTTGCAGACCTCCCAATTCCCATCTTGACAGATTAGGAGGTGTTAGTTTTGATTCCAACAAAACAAGAGATTTACAAGATAATTCAAAATTTTGTATGAATGCATAATATTACTCCTTATTATTATTATTATTATTATTATTATTATTTTGTTCAATTTTTTTTATTTCAACAGGGCATCAAAGTACCTACAGTTGGTTTATGTCTTTAATGAATAAACATAGTGAGAGTTCTTAGTTTCGAAATATTTAATGAATAGGGAAAATAATTAGTTTACCATTTTTTTATGTATAAATCAAAACCAATCAAAGAGAAAGCATCTTTCTGATCTTTGGTCTATTTATTTGTGCATCTCTAAAAAATATGCTTATTGCACCTTATTGTTGAATGTGTTATGACACACCAGATCAGATTGTATTTCACCATCTGCTAGGGAGCACTTTGTAAAGATTTAGCACATTCTTGTCTTGCACAGGTTTGGCAGCTGGGCTCTTCTTCTCCGAACTTCACTTTGGAGGGTCATGAGAAAGGAGTGAACTGCATCGACTACTACAGCGGAGGAGACAAGCCCTACCTGATTTCAGGTGCAGATGACCGCCAGGTCAAGATTTGGGATTACCAGGTTAGAAAACTTATCAATTGTTTTAGTGTGTGTTTTTATGAAAAAAAATGTTACTTTATTTTTTTCACAAAGGTTTCAACGTACATTGCTCGAAAATTCTGTTTCTTTACATGTCTTCTCTTTATATTAATATTTCTATTTGTTGCAGAACAAGACCTGTGTTCAGACTCTGGAGGGCCACGCCCAGAATGTCTCCTGTGTCAGCTTCCACCCTGAGCTGCCCATAATTATCACAGGATCCGAGGATGGTGCGCAGAAACCCCTTTCAGCCTCACGCACCAATACCCGTATTTCTAACGTTGACCAATTAATCATTGATTAACATTTCTTTTTTTATTCCTTTCTTCCTCAAGGTACGGTGCGAATCTGGCACTCCAGCACATACCGCCTGGAAAGCACACTCAACTATGGCATGGAGCGAGTGTGGTGTGTGTGTGGTCTTAGAGGCTCCAACAATGTGGCACTGGGATATGACGAAGGCAGCATCATCATCAAAGTAAGTGAATGGAAAAGTTCTTTAGAAAAAACTGTAAATTTTTTTATTTTATTATTCTTATTATTTTTAGCAAAAATTCTAATGTACATTGTTAATATTTTGGTTAGGTTGGTCGGGAGGAGCCAGCCATGTCTATGGACACCAATGGAAAGATCATCTGGGCTAAACACAGTGAAATACAGCAAGCCAACCTGAAGGCCATGGGTGAAGCTGAAATCAAGGATGGGGAGAGACTGCCACTGGCTGTCAAAGATATGGGCAGCTGTGAGATTTACCCTCAAACCATCCAGCATAACCCGAATGGACGGTATGAAACAGCTTCTTGTGGTTTTGGTAAAAGTGCTGAATGTAAAGGAAAATATTCGTAATCATGTGTTACTAATTTGTGTGTTACCAGGTTTGTTGTGGTATGTGGCGATGGGGAGTATATCATCTATACCGCTATGGCTCTGAGGAACAAGAGCTTCGGTTCAGCTCAAGAGTTCGTCTGGGCCCACGACTCATCCGAGTGAGTTTTCACAGTTTGAAAAGTAAACTTTGAGATATTATTTTTACTGGATAGCTATTAACAACCATCCAATGAAATGTGTGCTTTGTGACAGATATGCCATCAGAGAAAGCAACAGTATTGTCAAAATCTTCAAAAACTTTAAAGAAAAGAAATCCTTTAAGCCCGACTTTGGAGCAGAAGGTAATCCACTCACTGTTTCTTGCCAAATTAGTGGTTTTGGAAGCAAATAAATAGATTTAACTCATTGAATGTGTTGGCTTTTCAGGGATCTACGGGGGTTTCTTACTCGGGGTGAGGTCTGTGAATGGCCTGGCATTTTATGACTGGGAGAACACGGAGCTAATTCGCCGCATTGAGATCCAGCCCAAACACGTAAGCCATTCACTTCCTGGATTTTCCCTATTTGGATATTTTGGAATATTTATGTTTGCATTGCATAATAACAGTGTTTCTGCAGGGTCTTTAAAGTCGTTAGCTCAATTCATATTATCCACATAATTCCAAAATTACTCTTCTTCCCATGTGTTTTTCATGTTTCTACTGGTTATTTTACATATTTATCCTTCTTTAGAAATATACTTGGAGCATTTCTTTGTTCTATTTATTGGAGTGCTGGCTGATAAATCTGGGTTATTCATACCAAAACCAGAAGACCCAGAAATTCACGCTTCACCTAAAATAAGTTTGCTCCTAAAACTTGCTTTTTGTCACTTATTTGGGGAATTAACCTTGATATTTTCTGATGTTATCAAACATTATAAATGCAATTATTAGGTTAGTTTGCTCACATTCCTTCGTGATTCATATAGATCTAAAATTTAACTAAAGCTTGCAGAAACCCTGCAAAAAGCCCTACCATAGGCTGTTCTCCATGAGTCCTCTTCAAATGTGTTCTTTGAATCTTTTTCCTTCTCCTCTTTCATATTTTATCTAGATCTTTTGGTCAGACTCTGGTGAGTTGGTCTGCATTGCTACAGAGGAATCCTTCTTCATTCTCCGTTACATGGCAGAAAAAGTAGCCGCCTCTCAGGAAAACAATGAGGGCGTAACGGAGGATGGGATTGAAGACGCCTTTGAAGTCAGTATTTGAATGAATTTCCTTTTATGGAACATTTACATTGTCTGTGACAGATTGTCTAAATCACTGTTTATTGCTGCTGTTTCTACTGTTTACAGTGTGGCCATGTTTTCTATAGAAGAGACAATCTCTAGAGTTTTCAAGTAAACGAACCTGCTGAAATTACAACTACAACATATATATTTTTTGTTGTAGATTTTTGCCCTTGGGGTTGCAAAGTATTTAAATTATTGTTTGTATTTAGAATGAAGATCTTTGGATTTTTATTCTTATGCAAAATCTTTTGATAGAAAGCTTTTTTTTTATTAAATAAATAAATAAATAAGAATGGACAAAAATAAGACAATATCAGAGGAAATATTTAAAAAAAACAATCCTATTTTGCCTGATACATCATATATTCAAATTTTGTAATAATTCAAACATTTTTATTAGAAATGTGTAACATTCATTTGCATTGATATGTGCCCAGGTTCTGGGAGAGATCCAGGAGATCGTGAAGACTGGGCTATGGGTTGGCGACTGCTTCATCTATACCAGTTCTGTAAACAGACTCAACTACTATGTAGGAGGAGAGATTGTGACTATTGCACATCTAGACAGGTGGGACTGATTGCTTACATTTGGTCGTCTTGGGATGGGACAATACAAAGATGTACTTTTACCCCTGCCATGAATGATCCAGACATCTTCATCACTCTTGTTTTTTCTCCCTGCAGGACCATGTACCTGCTGGGTTATATCCCAAAGGACGACCGTCTTTACCTTGGAGACAAGGAGCTCAACATTGTCAGCTACTCCCTGCTGGTTTCTGTCCTGGAGTATCAGACTGCTGTGATGAGAAGAGACTTTGGAATGGCAGACAAGGTGCTGCCTACCATCCCCAAAGAGCAACGGACCAGGGTTGCACATTTCCTGGAGAAACAGGTAAGACAATTCAGTCAGGGCAAATTTATCTTTATTCAGGTGTTTGCTGATGAGAAACACTCCTGCTTTTTTTTGCATATGGAGTAAAAGTTTAGCAAACAGGAAAAAAAAAAACTGTTGTAATAAATGTGTTTTAAAAATAATTTAGTCCTTAGAATGCTTTTCACAAGTCTTACAGATAACTGAGTTCATTTTACACACTTAAGTGCCCCGCCCCCAGCCCCTGTTCTTACTTGGGGCTGAAACGATTCATCAGATTAATTGTGATGAATCAATTATTTAAATAATCGGCAACTAATTTAGTAATCGATTAATCATTAACTGGAGAATACATACTCAAAAGGTCATTTGATAAGAACACAGCAATATGCATCCTTTGCTATAAATGATCAAACATTCACTAAAAATGTCATCTTTTATTTTCAAAAGAAATTGAATTAGTTGTTTATTTGCATCTTTTAATGTATTTTTAATATTGTATAAAAAGGCTTAAGTGAAAAATCTGCAGACTGTGCCAATTTTTTTATTTTTATTTGATTCATCGATAGAATAATCAATAACAGAAATACTTGTTAGTTGCAGCCCTTCTTTTTCTTTCATGAAGTCAGCTTTGTTTTCCAATAGGCTGATGGGTTTGGTTTGTCTCGTCTCTTCAGGGTTTCAAACAGCAGGCACTGGCAGTATCTACAGACCCAGAGCACAGGTTTGAATTGGCTTTACAACTGGGGGAGCTGAAGATCGCCTACCAGTTGGCTGTGGAAGCAGAAGTAGGAGCAAACTCATTATTACATAGTTTTCTCTATTCATTGCTATTGTTCTTAATATGTCAATTGATATCATCAAGTCCATTGCTAATAGATGTCGTTTTGACCTTTTTGTAGTCTGAGCAGAAATGGAAGCAGCTAGCCGAGCTGGCTATCAGTAAGTGCCAATTCGGCTTGGCCCAGGAGTGCCTGCACCACGCTCAGGATTACGGCGGCCTGCTCCTTCTCGCCACCGCTTCAGGCAACGCCACCATGGTGGGCAAGCTGGCCGAAGGGGCAGAAAAGGACGGCAAGAACAACGTGGCCTTCATGACGTATTTTCTTCAGGGGAAGTAAGTATCGGATCTCTGTGTGCATACTTGTGCACCGTACCTTAAAAAGTGGCTGCTTTCGTAACACCTTTTTTTTAAAAAAATATCTACTTTTCCAGACTGGATCAGTGTCTGGAGCTTCTCATCAAGACTAACAGACTACCGGAAGCGGCGTTCCTGGCGCGGACATACCTGCCCAGCCAGGTGTCCCGTGTGGTCAAACTGTGGAGGGAGAGTTTGGCTAAAGTCAACCAGAAGGTCAGATCCGTCACCACCACCGTATCTTTTTAAATAATTTAAATGGCTAAAATTAAATCCCTTTTGCTGACATTTCTGCTGTATTTTAGTGAACATTGCAAGAGTTTAAATATTTGTCTATTTCGTCTCCACTGCAGGCTGCTGAATCACTTGCAGACCCCACAGAGTATGAAAATCTGTTCCCTGGGCTGAGAGAAGCATTTGCAGCTGAACATTACCTGAGAGAGACCTGCATCGGCAGCTCCAGGCCCGCCAAAGATTATCCACTTGTTACAGTAAGTCCAATAGCTGGTGGCAAATGAAAAAAGCCATATGTCTTGCTCTGTAGGGCTAGCAATGATTTAGAACTGGGTAAAATGTATGCTAATCATGGAATAAAATGATCTTTCTTTCTATTTTAAGCCCAATGAAGACAGAAATATTCTGGAGGAGGCTCAGGGTTACGAACCCAAAGGCACCTTTGTTCCCTTCGTTCCCCAGGTTTGTTTACAGTACCGTTTTCTCTTAAAATGATAAATTACAAATCTTCCTTCTATAATCTGCAAAGATAGGATTCTGCTGGTAGGCAGCCTGAAAGACGAGCCCTCTGTAAATTTCTTGTCTCTGATCATTCATCACGCCTTCCTTGGCAGACAAAAGAGAGTGATGAATCCAGCTCGGTGCCAGCAGCCTCCGAGACGCCTTCACAGCCCAAACCTGCAACTCCTGAAGCAGCAGTTAACACGGAGGAGGAAGAGGAGGAAAAGCTTACATTCGCACAGTCAGAGAAAGAGAAGGTTGGGCTTTCTTCTCTTCATTTCGCATTTACACAGTGCAATTTATATAGGGCACCTTAAGTGAACATTTCATCTGGGTTTCTCTGCAGATTCTAGATGAGTTGGAAGTGGACCTGGACAACATGGAGCTGGATGACATCGACACCACAGACGTTAACCTCGATGACGACTTTCTAGACGATTGAAGTTTCCACCGTCCTCTTCCTCTGCACTCTTCAGATCATATTTAAACAAAAGAGACCAACATCCCTTTTTTTTGTACTTGTATCAAAAAAGTATGTTGTCATGCCAGTTTTATTAGAAAACTATGACATCAACAATGTTTGAATGAGAACTAAAGTAGAGGGCCCACAGATGTTCCATTTTGTACACTCTTTATCAAATGAAACTTTAGATTAACAGTCTACTGGTTAATTTCATTTATGCTTTCCCTCTGCGCTTTTCTGTAATGTCATGTCAATGTTGAATAAGTCCAATAAATTCTGGTTGCTGTATATATTAACATTTTGCTTTTAACGATTTCTTATTTTTTTTAAACAGAATCGTCACTCCCTTTTTAAAGTAATTCATAACTTGTAAATTATGAAGTTATGAATCTAAAAAAAATCTCGCTCTGTTAAAAAGTCTCATTTTTGTACTGTAATCAACTTAATTTACATTAATCATCACATTTATCTTGCACATTTATGTTTACCTAAAAGTTATTTTATTTCCAGTTTTTTTTTTTTTTTTACTTCATACACCAAAAATCACCAAAGTATGTGACGTAACATTTGAAAAGGTTTAAGGAGTATAAATACTTTAGTAAGGCACTGTATTCCATTTTAAAACTTGTTATAATGACCAAATATAAACCACATACCCATTTAGATAACAGTAAGAAAAATGAACCAGTAATTTTGTATCATTAAAAGCATTCCAATTATTTTCTCATGATATAAAACTTAAGCAAAACTTTATCTCGAGTTCATGATCCTGTTTGTTTCAAATGCAACTTCGTGACCTAATGTCTATTTAAGGATGCTGCAGAACTTGTTAAATCACTGGCATATTTTTCAAAATAGTATGACGCTCATGACCTAAGTACTATGTGAAAGTATCTCATTTTTAAATGGCTACCACTGGTCTCAGGTTATTGCTTTTAAAACAAACATAATTTACCCTGCTCCCGCTCGAGATTGAATCAAAAGTTGGCTTGAGGAAATTGTAGCTTCGCAAAATAAGCAACCAGGTTATTGTAGATTTTAAATATTCCTCCTCCCAGTATCCCCCAACAAAATTTTGTTTTTTAGTTTAATTGAATAGGGAACGTCTCATTAAGAGTAGGAAAAGGTAAAAATGATTTATTATATCAACTTTTAAAGTCTTTTAAAAGCCACTTTATTTTTTAATGTAATTTGGACTTTGAGTCTGTAATAAAATCTATCTATCTATCTATCTATCTATCTATCTATCTATCTATCTATCTATCTATCTATCTATCTATCTATCTATCTA